>JAEIFV010001744.1:0-21267 GCA_018904265.1 Lordiphosa collinella | reverse complement strand
ATGCAGCAGCGAGTACTGATCGTGATGTGGCTCGCGCTTGAGAGGATTGCGTGGGCAGTCCTCACGCAACACTGGCACCGCATCAAATGATAGCTTATAGCCATCAAAGTTGGAGCACAACAAGGTACGGTCGACGGCCAAATCCACCACCGGCATGATGTCCTCTTTCCTATTCCCAAATATTGTGCCAAACAACAAACAGTGTGACCAGCGGCAGTGAAGTTAATAAATCCCATTAAATTGTCGAAGGTTAACGGTCACCCTTGTAGGAAATTTGACACTCAATTGAACAGTGAGACAAAAACGGCATGATTTGGGGGAGCTTAGGATTGGCGTTATTAAAGCGCTGGGTCCACTCGGCGCGAAATGAAAAGTCCATATAAAACAATCTGCTGCATAAATTTTCCGTGTCGCGATTCCATAACCAGTGTCCACTCGACGCGAAAAAGACTACGTAATGCCAACAATCAAAACTTTTTATTTGGTTTTTCTGTAACGTTACCGTATTTAATGCAGCTTAAATAAAACCCAAATGTGTTTGAAAAGGTTGCTTAATGTGGCCACAGATGACCAAATCTTGTTTAAAGCTCGGTTGTACAAATGGACAATTATCAGCGCTTAAAAATACATAAGGAAATTTTGATATCTTTTATGGTTCAAAACCACTGTGCCTTCTCCGTTTCTCTTATAAAAAAAATGCTTGGTGGTTTTACAGTAAAGAAGTATTTTGAAACATTGAATTGTTTGTATTGGAGCACTAACTCTGTCCACTTTCTAAAATTGAGACCATATTTTCTTGGATATTTAAAAATTTCCATGTCAAAAGCTATTGATTTTTGTCTCGAATCTGGCGCTCATGATTTAAAAGTCAAAAGCCTTGTGCTAGTGTGGCAGTGTGAACGCGTTAGGATATTTCTACATTAGGCTATAAGCTGCCAGAGTACCCTCATGCTGAACGGAAATGACCAAGTTGTTATTATTGTTGTTGCTGCAGCCGATAAGCAGCAACTATGGGAAATTTCTTCTGTTCCAGATAAGACATTCGCACACACTTGGTCGGGGTCTGGGCAATCTACTAAACTCAAAGTCATTCAATAACAAATTTCGGCCGGGTGCAAAACAAATTATGAGCAACAACAGTTCTGTGGAGGTTTTGGTTTTTTGGCTCTGCCATCATAGATTTCTTTTGGTAAGTGTGATGCTTAAGCGAATACATATGCCGCTAACCCACTCCTCCCCCCCATCTTTTGGACAGCTACACCCCACGCCTGCCCAAAGCGGGCGAGACGCTGCATGGCCACAAATTCCAGACCGGCTTCGGCGGCAAGGGAGCCAATCAATGTGTGGCCGCCGCTCGATTGGGCTCCAAGTGCGCCTTGATAGCCAAACTGGGCAATGATCAGTTTGGCTCCGACTATCTAAGACATCTCGAAGCAGAGGGTGTTAATGTGGAGCAGGTGCAGTTGGTGCCCAATCAAACGACGGGCATAGCTCAGATTGCTGTCTCCGATTGCGGTGAAAATAATATCATCATTGTGGTGGGAGCCAATAATTTACTCAGCTGCTGTGACGTCTCCCGCGCAGAGGGTCTATTCAAAAAGAGTCAAATACTGGTCTGTCAGCTGGAGACACACCCGTGAAGGCCACACTGACGGCTTTGAGAGTATTCCGTGGCGTGTCCATTGTGAATGCGGCACCTGCCATGGCAGACACTCCCGCTGAGTTGTTGCGGCTGGCGACCATATTTTGCGTGAACGAGAGTGAGGCGGCGCTGATGATAAAAGCGAGCAGCATCGACGGCTTAAGGTAAGAGGTGCAAATACTCAAAAAATAACGGTTTGTTGGTAACGGTCAGACAGAAGGAGAGAGAGAGAGAAAACAAATGCATACATGGCACTAACATTTGAAATGTTAAGCAAATAACCGTTAGTTGAGTTTAGTTAGAGGGTAGAGCTACTTAGGTTTGCCAAATCTCTCTTCTATATATAAAAAAAGAGTTCAACCTGATTAATGAAGCGGGCTAGTCTGTATAGACATGAGCTTTAACATAGTCCCAGAAAAAATAGCCTAAAGGCGTTAAATCGCACGATCTAGGCGGCCAATTGACCGGTCTCGAACGTGAAATAAAACGTTCACCAAACTCGCCTCTCAATAAGTCCATTGTTGCGCGTGCTGTGCGGCATGTGGCACCGCCTTGTTGAAACCACATGTCATGCAAGTCAAGCTCTAGCATTTTGGGCAAAAAAAAGTTGGATATTATCTCAGGGTAGCGCTCACCATTCACAGTTACGTTACGATTCGCATCATCTTTGAAGAAGTACGGTCCAATGATGCCACCAGCCCATAAACCGCTCCAAACTGTGACTTTTTGCTAAAAAATCACCCTTTATATCAGGTCCGTCAAATTCGACTTAAAAGTCAAAATATTTTACAAATGAAAATTGATTCGGAAAGCTGGCAAAATTTCATTTAAAACAAGACCAATATCAATGATGTACGTTGCCATTTTTGAACTTTTCAACAGTGTTTCTTATAAAAACTATATAAAAATTTTGACCGCACTAGGCGGGAACTAGGAATTGATTTTAGACCTATGGTTTCTTGGGGAAACTTTCTTAGAATTTACCGTAGATTACGATTCTGCTTTGACGCTTTGATAATTTGATCTGTACGCTATCGTAAAGTCTATATAAAAATCAGCATACAAAAATTTCTAGAACGGTAGAAAGTCTGAAAATTGGTTTTCCCGCAATATCTTGAAAATGGAAACTAAGAAATGACTTCGATTTGTCAAGCAGGAATTAGTAAAAGATGCTCGGGATGCTCACAAATGGTCTCAATTTGTAGAACTATGTAATTTAACCTTTGTCTAAATCTTGCTCTTTCTTTTTCTTTTTCAGTGAGGCCCAAACTGCCATAGCCTGTTTGATGCAAATGGGAGCGAATACGGTGATCATAACATTGGGTAAACAGGGTGCTGTGTTTGCCACAAAAGAGGAGCCCACAAAGTATGTGCATGTTCCTGCTCCGCAAGTCGATGCCAAGAAGGTGGTGGACACCACTGGAGCTGGAGATGCATTTATTGGTGCTTTGGCTCATCATTTGGCTAGATATCCGAAGCGTTCGCTGGGCCAGCATGTAGCAGCTGCCTGTGCGGTGGCTTCACAGTCGGTACAATTGCCAGGAACTCAAGCAAGCTTTCCACGTGCCTAAGAGACGAGAGATACCAGACCCCCCGTGAATGCTAGTCTTTTTGGTTACTTATTAAAAATTTAAATAAAATGATTTGCAGACTGAAAGTGTTAAGTTTTCAACTTCATTAACTTTAAGCGGATGGTTACCAAAATTGTTAGTACAATAAAAATGGATCATATATTTTAAATTTGGTATAAGAAGTGAGGTTTTTATCAAAAAGGAGACGTAAAAAAATGTAAAATATACAAAATGTGCCTGAATAGCTCCTAAGATCTTTGAGATATTAAGTGATTGAGTATAGTTGCCTTTGGTACACATTTGATTGATCATTGTATTATAATGCTCTATATTTTAAACATACATTTTTTTAAGTATAAAAAGAGAAAGTGTATTTGTGTGCTGTTGTTGTTCTTTTCCCCCCAAAGTTTAAATGACAACCGAAACTGGACATGAAGACGCGGATGATGACGCTGCTGTTGCGGCTGCTTTACTTCTTTCCCGATTTCTTAATGCCGCCGCCGACAAGTGGTCCCTTTTTAGCCGCATTCGCTTTGGCCGCATCGAGCGCCTTCTGCTGTTCCTTTTGCTTCTGCTTGAATGCCATATCATCGTCGTCCATATCCTTGGCGTCCTTCTTAGGAGCCTTCAATGGTTTTTTCTTGCCACCCTCGCGTCCTGACATATTTGCGCAGCGTGTTCTAGCTGTTGAAATAGACGAAGTTAAGAATAAATGTTAACAAATGGGTTAGCTTAATTTAACTTTTTGTCACGCACCTTTTAATCACACGTTTTTCCTTCGACGCAGCTGAATTTTCTATTTAGTAGGAGGTCAGTGTGACCGTTGGGTAGCAAGTACTATCGATAGTTAATACGATAGCGATGGACCAAAACCATTAAATAACGGGGATAGCTGAAAACAATAATTTGTTTAATTTTGGGATTTCTTTTAAGATTTGATTTTTTCTAACAATTGACGAATGTCGAAAAGTGATTTTCAAAAGAATGAAATAACGAGCAAAAGTTTATATTTTAAATCTGAACACCTACAGCTAGGCTAGCTATGTTTAAGGTTATTTTCTACCTTTGGGGTCAAATTTTTAATGACTCGCTAAAAAATGTTATTACACAAAAACTATAACAAATTTAACACAAGTGTAAAATAGGAATGACTAGGCGTAAATATCGTCCAAAACCATTTGGTGCTCTTTAAAATTTGTTGTCTGCATAATTGTGATTTTGTATAACCTTGTTAATTCGATAAACGAAAAGCTTCTATAGTTTAATCAATCGTTGTTGCCGATCTTGCAATGGCTATATTGAGTTAATCTGGAATTCAAACCTTTATTTGTGAAATTTATTCATTAACCACCACTGGAACTACCAATATTGCTCTAGTCGAAAAATTTTTTTAGAGTTTATTAAATTCGGCTATTTTTTGTTCTGCTTGACTAATTTTGTCTCAATGAACTAGCTAACCGTTTAAAGACCCGTGGAAAAGTAGACGTCCCCTAATGATTGTGGAAATTTTAATGTATTTATCTTTATTTCTAAGCACTGAAAAAGTGTACAATCATTTATTTCTTCCAAGGCTTTGATCGAGATCAATCTCTTCGAATCGAATTAAATTTTACTGAAATAATTTCACACGTTTTGCCATCTCCCCATTCTAACTATCGATTGCCTACTATCGATTACCATGCTGCACTTAGCAACCCTGCTTAATTCTGAACCTATCGCCTGTCGCACTGGCCAACCACTTCACGAATTACGTTCGTTAAGTGAGCACGCGGCAACGCCAAGTGGGAAATTTCTAATTCTGCAAAAGAAGTTTTTATTCTGTGACTTTTGTAAGAGTTTAACTACTGAAAGGTATTGTGCTTTACTATTTTCAATATTTGCTGTACATAAAACAAAACAAAAGAAACATCGAATGTAAACGAGAGTGCCTGTGCCTGCGGTGTTTGAATTATACATTTGCCATTGAATTGATTTTTTTCCTCACATATTCACCTTGCGCTAGATTTTTTTTTAGTTATGTAATGTGCTAATTTTTTTCTACTATATTTTTTTTCTGTTAATTTGTGTTTCTGGTGTTGGTTAATTTTATTAATTAAGGCAATTAAAATGGTTAAACATGGATTTTGTGGCCAAATCTAAAATTATATAACAGTAAAAAAATTGCCAAGTGTTGCCGGAAAGTAAAAGAGAGAAAATGGTTGGGTCTGGGGGGAAAAACTTAAAACGCTTGAAAATACAAATGTGTGAATACATAAGGCCAAGTGGCAAGGTTTTTCAAAGCCACGCTGGAACATTGAAAATTCCGTTTTTTGCGGAATTTTTTTTTTTTTTGCCACCACGCTAGAACTGCCAACTTGGTGTTGGAGATGAGCAGCTGGGCCGGTAGTCACGGTGAACCAAAAGAGTGACTTGCTGCAGTAGTGACTCAATCATGTTGAGTAATTAAGTAAAGTGTTTGGGCTTGCAAGCATCTTTTTATGACTGATTTCTCATGTTCCTGTTTTTTCGAATCTAGTGGATTTTACTCATTTTCATAGCTCATGCAGTGCAAATTGACCAAATCTAACTAGAATTACAGAAACGTGATAAAATTGTCTTTAATGAATTTATGTAGAATTAATTATGTCTGAGGATTATCTAATTTCCCTGGACATTTTATCAGTTTGAACACTTTCCCGTCTCATGTTTCAATTGCAATTTTATTTGATAATAAAGGCCTGCAAAACTACATATTTCATGTAAAAGGAAAATAACTAAGAATTTATTTTAATATGTTGCTAAGGGGATTACAACAATGAAAGATATACATTCAAATTAATACTTCTTTAAAAGGTAATAATGCGAATTTATGTCATTCGCTCTATGTGCTTTCAAACTACTCGTTGAAGTGCACCAAAGCGTAGTGGAAGTAAAATTAGTCCTAGGCCAACACCAGCTCCAGTCCAAGTCGATACCATTAGCGAAGTACCACCATTCGTGGTGTTTGGGGACTTAGTAGTTGTGGTTGTAGGTGTAGGCTTGGATGTTGTGGCAGAGGATGACGAAGTTGACGAAGATTTGGAAGTGGTTGTAGTGTCAGGGGATGAAGTGGTTGTCTTGGTTCAGGGGATGTAGTAGTCGACGTAATCGCATCTCCATTGTTACACAAATCGCTATCGCAGCACGCTTGGCCATCGCCATTGGGGTGCAGCTGGAGGCACAGCTCATTGCAGAGACAGTACCATCGGTATCTGCACAAGAAATATGAGTAATAGATAAATATAGATAACAATAACAATAAGTATATATGCAAGTGGGATTATAAGACTATTTAGGTACGTAAACTGCACTGTCTTTACTTTGATTTATTACTTAAATGCAATTTATTTATTGGGCTTGATAAGATTAGATTCCAAGAAATGTAAGTCTTTCAGAGTGACAAAAGATAAATAGTAATAAAGCAGTAATAGCTTAATTTTTGCTTTATAAGTTGACACTATGATAAATTTATTATGTATTCACAGTGAGACAACTTTCCAATATTTCCGCAATATAATTAATGGTTTTAAACTGAAGATAATAACCATTCAAGTGTCGAGTCGAATAAATTTACAATGTCCTCCTGGGGTGCGATAAGCCAGAACCGAACACAGCAAGACCGGTTAGGTTCGAGTTTTTAGGTTACATGGAAATCGAAGCTTCTTTTTTTACGTTTCCTATCTGAACCAGTTTGGAAAAGGTTCGTTCAACAAAAATTCTTAAGTCATTTTTTCTTAAGAATTTATATAAATTTCTTAGTATTTTGGATGAATATTAATTGCAATTGAGCAAAAGGCAAGTGGTAGAATGGCAAATCAAACCTCGCATATTTGTGGTTAGCCACAAACTTTTAGACCAGATACTTTTGGATTGAGCAATTGAATCAAATGCGAAAATTTTAGGGATGTCGAAAATTATATCGTTTGTAGAAAAATGCGATATTTTCATACAAGCAATACTATTTTTCGACATCCGTAGAAAATTTACTAGAAAGGCAATCCACACTGTTAGGACAGTTATTCACTTGGCATGACGATATATCTAGGTAGTTCGTGATCTTTCTTTTTACTAGAATACTATTCTGTTTACTTACCGTAAGTGGTTTCACAATATTTTGAACTATCAGCACAGTTGCTCGATTCTTTGTCACTAGGACAAGTAATGGCCGGATTCACGTTGGCATTGGCGTTGCAGGTATAGCACTGTAATCCATGTGCTTTCGGAATTGAATTGAGAACCAAAACAAATGTGGCAGCAATTAGCCAAAATTTCACTGAGGACAAAACCATGACTGGAAGGACTTCTATAACTGCTGGTATTCAAGAGGTTCGCAAAACTAAAGTTTCTCACTCAGAACGCGTTTATTTAAGGTTTTTGACGGACAATTGGCATATTCATTTCTCTGATAAAATTGAATATTAAGGTAAAGTAAACAAGAAATGGCAATGTTAAGGGTATTAAAGTCTTACAAGCGTTGTGTGAGAGTGTGATTTTTTTGAAAAATGAAATAAGCCTTTATTTTTGTAATTGACTGGCGCGTGAAAAGTCTTCACATACATACATACACATTCTGTTTTACTATACATTGTAATTATATATTTATATATGCAATATAATTAAAGCAGTCGTTGGAATGGACTTACGCCTAAAGTCAAAATGCATACACCCATTCCAAGACTAGTTGCAGTCCAAGACTTAATAGAAGTAGCACCATCGGTTGTTGGCGGTGCCTTGGTTGTGCTTGTGGTGGATGGAGTGGTAGGGTTAGTTACTGTCTCTTCAGTTGTGGATGGAGTGGTAGTTGAAGGAGTTGTGGTAGATGAGCTTGTGGTAGATGGATTGGTAGGGTTAGTTACTGTCTCTTCAGTTGTGGATGGAGTGGTAGTTGAAGGAGTAGTTGCTGCCTCTCCACTGTTACACAGTTCAATTTGGCAACAAGTTGTAGCGTCATCCGGGACACAGGATTCAGCACAGCCCATTTCAGTGATAACACCGTTGACATCTGCAATGAGTAATGCATTAATTAGTTAAGATAATGGATTAAAGTTACGATACAATAAACAAACAAGAAATAGCCTACACGAAAGTTGCACCTTGCTTGCGTTATGCGCACGATAAGATTAGATTTCTACAAATTTTCGCCCTTCATGGTGATTTCCCCAGAGTTGTACTATAGACCAATTTCAATTACTTAAATGCTTAAAAAACAAATCCTTTTTACTATCATGACTCATTACAACGTGCTACAGTGTGAAAAACCTGGGAAATGACCTAGCGACGCTGTACAGCAGGTCGCAAATAGCACTTCCTCATACTTGTTTTTCTCAGGGACCCCCAACCGATTTGTGCTCATGTTGCTCACTTAATATGAAATAACTAGCGAATGGACTGAGTTTATTGAAAACTTGTTTATTCCGATAACGGCTAGAAGATTCTCGTAAATTATATTCAATGCTTTCATAGATGTAACGCGATGGCTGATAAATGCGAGTTACAGATCTGGTATTAGCAACTTTTATTTTGAAATTCCTAATTTAACACTGACTGGTTTAACAAAATTGTTCAAAGCTATTTTTCTTAGATTTTATTATTATAGTCTATTTAATTCTTCGTCAGTCAAATTTGGTTTAGGTGAATTTGGTTACAGTTTGCCGAAGTTATACGCGTTTTTCTGAGCAAACATCGGCTATCTAGTATTCTTTTTTAATGTGTTTACAGAACAACTTTTCAGTTAACAAAAAAGCCCCGAAAAGTATACTTTCCGAATGTTAGGTGGGAAATTTAAATATACTTCTTCATAGTCACATAAATATTTACATATATTTTTAGGATGTTGAACTGTTAAGGAGCTGTTACCTTGTAGGGCCATGATAATCTCCGATTACTTACATACATCCTGACTACAATAGTACAATTTCTTCTTATTCAGCTTATGCCCAGGTTAATTTAACACAGTCGTCAATACCAAAGTTTTCAGTTTAATAACGTCTTGTTGTGCGAAAAGATGTGCGATAAGAAAAAAAGTTTTGTTTCATCTGTGGATTGCTTCTGGATGAAAAACATAGGTTTTCAATCAAGGAAAACAAAACCACTATAACTTTTAAGTGCGATTTATGGCAGAACGTTTTGTTCGTTCCGGAGTATTTTTGTACTGCGTGCTCTGCAGCACTGAAGAAATGCAAACAACAAAAACTAGATGCCGAAGGATTTCCATTGATCTCTCCAATCGTATGGGATTATCAACCGTTTCCCAAACAGGAGGATTGCTACTTTTGTCAAACAAAAATAATTGGACATCTGTACCAAACACGTGAGTTTGTAGAATATGCCAAAGTTATGACGGTGGCAAAGCCACTTCGGAAGGTCATAAAAGGAAGTCAACAACGGTCTCAGCATGATGACTGTGAAAAAGATTATAAACACCTATCATATAAACCTTCGAACACAAGCTCATACTCGACTGAAAGGCATTTAATTACTAATGAAGACCATGCTGATCTGCTACCTGACTTGGGATTATCTTGGAGACAATCGCAAATATTAGCATCGAGGCTCAAGCAGTGGAATATTGTGGATACCACTTTTAAGTCCACAATGACGAGAAATATTCCACTATTCAAATTCAAGAAAAATTGCAAAACAGACGAAATGGAAAAAACATTGATGTGTTGAACAAACGTGGATAACCTATTTTACGGCTTTAATCATTCTCACCAACCACTAGACTGGCGATTATTTGTACGTCATACAAATAATTATATGTGCATTATTGCTTTTGTTTTTATTTACTGTTATAAGTTCGATTTTCGAAGTTTAAGGAGTGCAGAATAATTTTGCTACACTTTGTGTTTGCTAGCATTGAATTTCTGCCATTCTAATCTCTTTCGTGGTACCGATACTTCGAAAATGCTTTCGAGCATTGGGTATTGCGTTGTGAATAATTATATGTGCAAAACACTTCCAGCTGAACTTTCTTGGTGATAGTGTTGCGATTCAACCTAAATTCATAGAAATTTGTTTGAATCTCTATTGTAAGTATATATATTAATAAAATGGAGCTTGATTTGTGAATCATATTTTTTGTTATTAGGCCAAAATGCCACGTGGTACTAGTTTGTCTGATCGCGAGCAGGGAATTATCATGGGCATGCATGAAAGCGGCTCCAAAATCTCCGATATAGCAATCAGACTTAACCGGCATAGGAACTGTATATCCAGGTTTCTGAAAAACCCCACCGAATATGGAACAGCTCAACGCAGCGGACGAGAGACCCACATCGATGAACGATGCAAACGCCAGATTCGACGTCTTGCAGTGGAGGATTCGATGAGTAGTGGTCAAATAAGGGCTCAAATGGGACTCCAAATCACAAGAAGTAGAATCGTTTAAATTCGATTCCTTAAACATACCTCAATGGTACCTAAACCAAAGCTGTTGGAGTGGCATATTAAGGATCGCTTAGACTTTGCCAATAGATACCGATTCTGGGAAGAAGAGTGGCACAGCACCGTCTTTAGTGATGAAAAAAAATTTAACCTAGATGGCCGCGACAACTGCAAACAATATTGGCGAGATTTGCGCCAGGATCGGCTATCCTGTTACAAGCGAGGTTTTGGCGGTGGCACCGTAATGATATGGGCCGCGTTCAGCTACAAAGGATAGACCCCTATATGCTTCATATCCACTGGAATGAATGCCAGGATGTATGTAGAGCTTCTGGATAGTGAGCTTATAGAATTTGCTGGCAATTTGTACGGCGATGATTAATGCTTCCATCCACACAGCAATGGTCACCAAAGACTTTTTTAAGGCCAGAAAAATTCCCCTATTGAAGTGGCCCGCATTAAGTCCGGACCTTAATCCCATCAAAAATCTTTGGGGGATTCTGTCCGCTCGAGTTTTTAGAATCGGACGACATTTTGAGACGGTTCGACATCTTAAATTGGCAATAGAGCATGAATGGGCTAATATTGACATATCTACCTTACAGTCATTAGTCAATTTAATGCCGAATCGTCTTAATTTAGTTATAAATAAAGGAAAAAGTACTGATTACTAACATAAAAATAACTAAAAAAAAAACCAACGTTACTTAGCATAAGAGACCAAAGTCTAAGAATGCACATATAATTCTTTACTATGAATATATTCTTAAATATTGTTTACTACTTATAAGTTGAATACAAATTTGTTACTTTTTTTGTTTTCTTATCTTAAACCATGCTTTAAATACAACCACATACTTAGAAACGACTGAAAAATAATTATTTGTATGACGTAGATGGCTTATGCAAAAGTGAGTGTGTATATTATTTAATAAGCTTAAATTTTAAAACCATATTTTTTCTCAGGCTTAAAAGCGGTGCTTTTGCATAACCAAAACAAGTTTCCATCAATTCCGCTGGCATATGGTACAAATATAAAAGAAACGTACAATATTATGGAGAGAGTTCGCTTA
Source organism: Lordiphosa collinella (assembly GCA_018904265.1). Taxonomy (NCBI): domain Eukaryota; kingdom Metazoa; phylum Arthropoda; class Insecta; order Diptera; family Drosophilidae; genus Lordiphosa; species Lordiphosa collinella. The sequence continues at coordinate 9,577 of JAEIFV010001744.1, read as the reverse complement.
AAAAAAAAAATATGCCCATCATAAATTTAAAATTTTTGCCGACTTAAGAGTTTTAAGCATACTCTTAGGCATGCAAGGTGGATACACAAAACATCCATGTTATTTTTGTAAGTGGGATAGTATTGGGTATACCATCGAACTTCAATTCAAAAAAAAAAAAAAAACACCAGCCTAGAATCGATTTTGCTAAGATAACCTGATTTTGAAATGGTACTTTTGTAGTCAGGATGTAAGTATTAATTGTTGATTTGACCGGAGATTATATTGGCCCTACAAGGTAACAGCCCCAAATAGTCCAACATCGTAAAAAATATATGTAAAACGAAGAAAATTTAATAGATGACAACTGAGAGCGGGAAAGTTGGAGGTGCAGAATAAATTATTAAAGAAATCGGCAAATTTTGCTAGTTAGATATTCATGAGTTCATATTTTTATGAAAATTCCCGGGTGGTACGAGTGATATAGATCGATCTTTCTAGTGGGTTTGGATTATCATGCAATTTTGATAGATGGCAAATGAAAAAAACCCTTCACATCTTCGATTTTTAGCTATTTCATATAAATAGAAACACTTTCGAACAGCTCATGTGCATCAAAGCAGTGTTTCTAGTTATATAAAATACTGTGACAAAATTGAAGTTTTGTCGATCTGTTTGGGGCTTCATGAACTAATTCTGCAAAAGTTTTTTCAGAAGACATCTTTGCTATTTACGAAACGATAGCGCCAGAATATCATGTGACATACTGTGAAATTGTGGCATAAAAGGAACCAGGACCCGGAACTTTCAAAACGAGTTTGTTTTGTGTCTTAAGCTTGACTATTATACGCTGTACCAATTCAATTCGTTCTCGAGGTAGAGCAACATGAGGTCGGTTTGTTAAGTTTTGTTTCAACAAAGGATTCACTTCTTTTACTTAATATTTATTGAGGTACTAAAGTTGATAGTCAGCAGTCTGGACAGAGCAATCAGCAAAACTTAAGCATCCACCAAGATGCTTACAAAATATGAAGACGAAGAATTCCAGAATACCCTCGAACACCGAACACTTTTCACAGAAATTTTAAGCTTATCAAACAAAAAGGGATCATCATTAGGAAGATCCATTAATAACCTTTCTAAGCGCACGATAATAACGGTCATAAATACGGCACGAGGCTGATTTCAACCGATGCTTAACATAAGTGATGAAATATACCCCAAACTCATTAATTTCGATGTTAAACAGACTTTTTGTAGTGTAAACCAACAAAGATTACTAAACCTAAGAGAAATATTTGAGGATTGCAGACTTGAATATAATTTTGATTTTCTACTATAAAATAAAAAAAAGTCTTATGCAAAGGCACTTGAGAGACTTTTTATACCTCGTATCTGATCAGTATTGAGTCAGCCCGAATTTACAAGTAACAGTACTAAAATCACGCCTATTCTTACATGGTTTTTGATCATGAAGTTTGCAACTCTTAAGAGAAGATTTACGGATAGAAGATTTAGAATTCGGGATTGAAAACATCTCTCTTTCAAATTAATTCTTATCCAAGGGTAAAAATCTACAAACTTAACCGACAATGGCTTACCATACTCAAACAAATATTATCTGTATACTTCTTTTCTTTAGATGCGTTTATTAAAATCAAAGTCCTTTTAGGGAAATACTTCCGAAAAAACCCAATTTCATTTTAGTTTGAGTTCGCCATTTAAAAAAACATAATCAATCAATAAATCAATTTTTTTTGTTACTCACCTTTTTTAATTTGACAATCCAATTGTGAAGCTGTACACGCTTGTTCTACTTTGTTATCAGGACACAAAATTGGAGGAACTGCCGTGCAGCTGTGACACTTTAATCCATACACTTCCCGTAATGGAACGCAAGCCAAAAGGACTATGCCAAGTAGGGGCAAAAATTTCAACAAGGACAATGCCATTACCGAAAAATAAGTTCAACGTGGACGCGTGATGATGTTGAAGCCACTGGCAGAACTGATGAATGCCAAACACTGAGCAAGCTTGTATTTAAGGTTTTTTTTCTCTACAGGCGGCAAAGTTGTTGCTGGCTCTAATAAAAATTGAATTGCTTGTATGGCTATATAAAAAAAGTAAACAAAGTAATGGCAAAAATTGGGTTTGCTTTTGTATTGCACGGGTTGGGCCAACGGAAACATGTGTTATATAACATTGATATGAAGTTTTCCAAAGAAACTCAAAGAAAGGAAATTGTATATGAGTATTTATTAGCCCAGTTCCCAATTCCATAATCGATTACGGTTTGAGGAATTGTAAAGAAAGCATTACATTATTGAGATATTGAGACAGATTCCGCAGAATGTGATCGTGCCTTGCATAATTGATTATGCAAGGCTGTAGATGAATTAGAAGAAATTTCTTTGACTACCGTTGGTATCCCAGTTGGTATGTGAACTGATATTTTTGGTATAGAAGAGACACTACCCTGCGGAACCCGAGAGAATACTCTGATGGATTTAAAAAATTAGGAAGGCTCGCGATAAAACCCTGCAAAAATAGTTTGTAGAAAAGTAGCTCATGATTGACTGATTCAAAATGCTTTGGGGCTTCTCCGGAAGACAGGAACTCTCCTGTGGTTAAGGGGGCGTATGTAGTGAGGTAAAGTTGCTGATCGGTTTAACATGGAAAACCCAGCGCGATCCTGGCTTACTGCGTCCCAAGTCGACTCACACCTCCCCGTGGTAACCCCTGGTAACAGAGCAATGCATCCGCAAAGCTGCTGGCTAACGTGAGCGGCGCCCTCTCCCTGGGGTCAAACAGGGGCGTCGCATCGGGCTTGGCACCCGATAGGCGTATCCCCACCCGCCAATGAAAACTAACACAATGCCTCGGATACGGACCCCCCCCGACGACGACCCACGCAAACGTTTTAAGGACCACGATTTGAGGATATGCACCTGGAATGTACGCACCCTCAATAGAGAGCGCGCGGATTCCAAGCTGGTGGATGTCCTCGAGGAACATTCGGCGGACATTACCGCACTTCAGGAAATAAGATGGACTGGACAGGGGTGTAGGAGGATAACATCCGAAACCAACGCCCCATGGGAGATCTACTACAGTGGACATGATTCGAAGCACGAGTTTGGTATCGGCTTTGCAGTCAACAAAGACTGTACCGCTCGGTCATCAGCTTTACACCAGTTGACAAGCGACTTGCCGCACTCAGACTTAAGGCAAAGTATTTTAATATTAGTCTTATCTGTGCGCATGCCCCGACAGAAGAAAAGAACGATTCGGAAAAAGACGAATTCTATGAGCGCCTAGAAGACCTATATGAGCGCTGCCCCGATCACGACATCAAGATCGTGCTAGGCGACTTTAACGCAAAAATCGGGAGAGAAGAAGTTTATCGCCCGACTATCGGCCGATTTAGCCTACACGATGATTCCAACGGAAATGGTAAGAGGCTAATAGACTTCGCTTCGGGCCGGAACATGGTCATTAGTAGCACCAGATTTGAACACCGCAACGACCACAAGGCGACCTGGAAGTCCCCTGGTCAATCAATACGAAACCAGATTGATCACTTTGTGATAGACGGACGGCACTCTTCGAGTGTTCTAGACGTACGTGTGCGCCGAGGAGCCAATATTGACTCGGATCACTACCTTGTTGCAGCCAAAGTACGCACACGGCTCAGTGTGGCACATGCCGCACAGTCTAATACACGCCGAAAGCTGAACGTTGAGAAGCTGCAATCACAACGGACATCCGAAGCCTACTCAGCAAAACTCACCCAGCTGCTCAGGGAAACCCCACCTGGCCCTCCTGGTGTTGACGAACAGTGGAAGCATATTTCACACTCTATGAGTACAGCTGCCAAGGAGATTCTCGGATTCGCCGAAAACTCCCGAAAACAGTCATGGTACGATGATGAGTGCCGCCGCGCTACTGCAGAGAAGGACGCTGCCTACAGGAGAACTCTGCAGTCGGGAGCAACGCGGGCTGTTAATGAGAGATACCGGGAGAAAAGGAGAGAGGAGAAGCGCCTTTTCAGAAGGAAGAAAAATGAGCAGGAAAAGCGCATGAGGGAGGAAGTCGAAGTGCTGTTCGGAAGGAGTGAGACTCGAAAATTCTACCAAAAGATTAGGCAACTAACCGAAGGTTTTAAGCCCAGAGTCACACTTTTGAAGGACGAGCACGGAAATCTGGTCAGAAATCCGGAAGTGGCACTAGACAAATGGAGAAGCTATTTCTCTAACCTGCTGGGAGGTGATGACGAACACAATGCCGCCTCTGGGGAAGTAGCGACACCACCAATCGATAACATAGAGATAGATCCGCCGGACCATAATGAAGTCTTGTTAGCCATAAAAAGGCTAAAAAATAACAAATCTGCTGGCGCTGATGAGCTGCCTGCTGAATTGTTCAAGGCTGGCGGTGAGGAGCTGGTAAGGTGCATGCACCAACTCCTATGCAGAGTATGGTCCGAAGAAAGCATGCCCGAAGATTGGAACCTAAGTGTACTCTGTCCAATATTTAAAAAAGGAGACCCTGCGGTTTGCGCCAATTACCGCGGGATCAGTCTCCTTCCCATCGCATATAAGGTTCTATCATGCATCCTATGTGAACGTTTAAAGCCGAGAATAAGTGAACTGATTGAACCTTATCAGTGTGGCTTTAGACCTGGCAAATCCACCACGGACCAGATATTCACATTGCGACAAATCCTGGAGAAGACCCAAGAGAGATGTATCGACACCCACCACCTTTTTGTTGACTACAAAGCCGCCTTTGACACGCCGATAAGGTCAAAGTTCTTTGAAGCCCTGTCTACCTTTGGTATTCCAGCAAAGTACGTTCGTCTTTGCATGATGACGTTGAGAAGCACACAAAGCTCCGTCAAAATAGGTAAAGACCGCTCCGAGCCTTTCGATACCAAAAGAGGTTTTAGGCAGGGTGATACCTTATCGTGCGACTTCTTTAATCTACTGATGGAGTACATACTGCGCCAGTGCCCAAATGCTAACAGAACGGGCACCATCTTTACCAGAGATAACATGCTACTTGCATATGCCGATGATATTGATATTATCGGCAAAAGCGAATCTGTGGTAAAACAGGCGTTCTCAGAGATAGAGAAGCAGTCAAAACTTATGGGCTTAGCGGTAAATGAGGATAAGACGAAGTACCTTCAATCAACGCGCAGTGAGTCTACGCTTGGACAATCTGTTGCAATGGGGAGTACAGTTTCCAGGTTGTTAAGGAATTTGTCTACCTCGGGACGACGATTACCAGCGACAACAACACCAGTCTGGAAATCCGAAGAAGAACTACGCTTGCAAACCGATGTTATTACGGGCTCAATAAGGAGTTCAAGAGCAGAGACCTCTCTCGGAAAACGAAAATTGCGCTATACAAGTCGCTTATCATCCCAGTCCTGCTATACGGCGCAGAAGCATGGACAATGACAAAAGAGGATGAGGCGGCAATTGGCGTTTTCGAGAGAAAAGTTCTTCGGAGGATTTATGGACCTCTAAACGTTGGCGGCGAATTTCGCATCCGAATGAATCGCGAACTGTATGAGCTCTATGGGGACACTGACCTAGTCAAGCGCATAAAACAACAGCGTTTGCGCTGGATAGGACATGTTACCCGTATGGATGATAACGCTCCAGCAAAGCGTGTGTACAATCGGCATGCGATAGAGTTGGCAGGCACTCCTCCGCCTGGTCGACCAAAGAGGAGATGGCGTGACCAGGTGCAGGGAGACATTGCGAAACTGGGAGTGTCCTTCTGGTGGAATGTCGCTCGGGACAGAGGCGAGTGGCGGGCATTAGTGGCAGCGGCCGAGACCGTAAAACGGTTGTGATGGCCAAAGAAGAAGAAGAAGAAGTACCTGTAAAGTGCTGCCCATCACCGCTGCGACCTGTGCTGCCCATAATTGTTTGTTTTCCTTATAACTCGACAGCCTTTCATCCGATCTTTACCATTCCTTTGACGGATCAATAAATAATCCTGATTACTAAATAATGTCCAGAAGGAACGAACAATCTATCTATAAAAATGTGGGGAGATGTGACGTTTTACCAATTTGTGTCAAAAAATTGTGAAAATAAACTTGATCTGCCTGAAAGTATAAGAAGCATATGTCCCTTATCAAGCCTCTATATCTTATCATCTCTGAGATCTGTGCGTTCCTTACGGACAGTCCAGACGAACAACGGACATGGCTATATCATTTCGGCTGTTGATGCTGATCAAGAATATATATACTTTATGGGGTCGGAGAGGCTTCCTTCTGGCTGTTACATACTTTTGCACAAACTTATTATTACTCTATATTGCCTTTGGTGCGAATATAATCGTCCTTTTATTGTGAATCAAGGATCAAGGAATGACATGACGGTTTCGTAGATTAAAGTCTCGTGTTAGATCATTCAACTCACTGTATGGGAAAAGAAGTTGAGGGTTTAAGAGCAGGACTCTGTGTGTACGTTAAATCATTTTCAACATCTTCTCAACATCATCAGTGACGGTTGTAGAATGGATGGGCACTTTCCCTTTCGTGAAATGGACAGGATGAGACTCTGAGGCCTGAAAAGTGTTTTTTTTCTGTTTAAGGTCGAATCCGTTTACTTTGCACAGGCAAAGTAGCAATCTTGAGATTGTACAATAGTTCTCGCCATATTACCGGTATGGAAAATGGCATTCTTTTAAAGTGTTCAGGTAAAAGCGCAGCTAGTGCAAACTGAATTGGGAACACATGTTATGTTTGGGTCTTAATTGCCATTCCAAAATAACTCCAAATGGTTTGCTTTATGAATAGTGATGTTGCTTTCTTTGCTATCTTCGTAGCGAACTTGCCACATATATAAAAAAAGGGTGGTTCTACTACTGTTGGAACAACATCGAGAAATGAACTGAAGCGTTTCAGCTAGGAAGTCAAGTTATATAAGCTTTTAAAAATACCAAGCCAAGTTTGCACTGTTTATAGGAAACGAAAATATATTACGGTCTCTACCACCAGCTGCATACTTTGGGGCACCAATAAATAGTATATTTTGGTTTCCTACACAAGTGCTAAAAGGAGTATATATACATTGATAAAAATCACTTAAATTGTTTGGAATAGTTCATTTTAAAGCTAAGGGGTGTTTTTCTATATGGTATCAAAGAAAGTTCAGGTATCTCAGAACACAGTTACCTAAAAGCTCCCTAAGGGTCAAACATTTAAAAACTTGGCCAAATTCTTAAAAGCCTCAACGTGAATTGCCGGAGAATTTCCTGAAGAAATATAGACACATGCCCCCACCACAAAAGTATCGACGGAGCTCATACCAACCCTTCAAAGATAAATTTTGCCTTAGGTTATAGAAAAAGGTTTTTTAAGTTTGAGTTCACATTACTTTGCGATCAATTTGAATTGAAAATGGCAATATTGTTTGTTATAGGGCTGTAGTCAAATATAAATATGTTTAATTGATTTTTTTTACATTAAATAAGATGCCGTGGTGTCATGTCGTGTCGTGTCGTGTCGGGCGTGTCATGTGTGCAGAAATGTATATCTTTGGTTAGTAGTTCATTTCGTCATTGCCATCAAAAGCTTAAAGTTTTAAAGTTTCCTAAAAAGCTTATTTCGATCCTTTTTATGGTAACCTATACCATTCTTTAACTCTCTTTGATAATATCATGAAGTAATACTTCTTAACTTTTAGACAAGCTATTTCAAATATTTCTGCGATTTTTGTCAACGAAAGAAGAAATAGCATTTTGAATCTTTGTGCTCAAACTATTAAATTGTCTTCTGCCAAAAAGTATGCTACGTAAAATCTATAGTTGGCTAGAGCATTTTAATTAAATTCTTATGAAAATTTTGACCACATTGTGATTACTCTTGGGAACGTGTAAAATGTTAGTCTAGTTTTAAATTAGAAAAAATGCCCCAAGACACAAAGAAACGTTAATAAAAAGTATATAAAATAATAAGCAACTTTAAAAGCTCAAGACACCAAAAATCTAGACAGGATGGACCATATCCGAAAACAGATTTGTGTTCAACCCCTACAAAAACTATCTAAGACCACCACAATCCTTTAATATACTGGACCTATTTGTCTAGTGTAATGAGTATATCTTCGCTTTAAAATAATTGCTAAATTGTTTTGAATAGCTCATTTGAAAGTAAAGAAATTGTACTCATTACAATAGATGGGTGATAAATACTACTGCTTTAATGGCAAATACTAGAAACATTAGGTCATTTGACCATTTGTTGAATCCTTTTCAATAAAATAAAGCCCGAGCATATTTTTGATTTTGTTTACCAGTTTACTTAAGCAAGCTGTTAACCAAGGTTGGAAACATAAACCTCGGTTCGATAGAGTTTGGGAACATTTCAAATGACTTGATTCCTTTATAACGATTTTATATACAATATAAATACTACAAATCACTATACGATAAACATCTACATATAACTTTGACTGGATGAATGTTTCATGTTCAGAGGCTTCTCAGTCCAAATGTAAGCAATACGAGCAGCATACCAACGGAGACCTGTAATATCGAGCTACCATTGCGTGATCCATCACACAGACATCACATTTATCTTTGGAGGTGTTGGAATCTGATAGGCCTACTTCATTACGCACCGCATCACACATCCATCTTGATTCTCTGGCACTCCAGACACAACCCTTGTGAATCACTGCGAGTTAAACAAATAAAAGAACAATAGTTTCACTTATTAGGATTGTATCTCGCTTCATACCATTATCTTTTACTATGCTGTAACAGGCAGCGGCCCGAATTTTTGTCTCCTTATGCATATGTCGTGCATAGGAACGATAGTTCAAGGCAACAGATGATCCGTGGCTTTGGCAGCTGGTGAGAGCGAAGAGGTGGGACAGCTACATCAGCCATTTTGGATTCTTCGGAGTCGGTTGTAGATTCCGGCTCTGTGTTAGTTGAGAGTTTTCATCTTCTTTCGTCGTGGGAGTGGGTTCATCTGTTGTACCTGAGTTGCGACGTACTCTCTCATTTGTTGCAGATTCTTCTGTGGTTGTTGAGGTTTTTTCATCTTCTTTCGTGGAAGGAGCAGGTTCATCTGTTGTGACTGAGGATTTGGTACTTTGTAGATTCTGTGGTAGTTGAAGACTTTATCTTCGTTCGTAGTGGAGCGGATTCATCTGTTGGGGTGAGGATTGGGTACTTTCATTGTGCAGCGGGATGGCACTTCTGTGGTAGTTGAGGAGCTTTCATCTTCTTTCGTAGTGGGAGCAGATTCATCTGTTGTGACTGAGGATTAGGTACTTTCATTTTGTAGTAGATTCTTCTATGTTAGTTGAGACTTTCCATATTTGGTTTGTGGAAGCAGAAGATTCAACTGTTGTGTTGGGGATTCGGTATCATCATCTGTGGTAGATTCTTCTAGTGATCAATGTGGGAGCTTTCGTCTTCTATTGTAGAAAGGAGAAGGTTCAACTGTTGTGATTGTTGATTCGTTACCATCATCTGCTGGTAGGTGTAGTAGATGATCTTCATCGCCTGGTGTAGTGGTAGAAGGCTCTGGTGAGGAGGATGAAGGTTGCAGGGAGTTTCT
>JAEIFV010001743.1:0-21269 GCA_018904265.1 Lordiphosa collinella | reverse complement strand
AGATATGTTCAGTTAACCAACTGCTGCGGCTAATGGAGACGGAGGACGATACTAACGCACTGACTACCCTGGCTATTACGGAACTAGTGCTTTTTTCCGGAAAATTCCTGATCTTGTCCCCCAAAAATCAATGGAGTAAATCTTGAGTTTTGAGACAATGCGAAATAGAACAGCGTTGTTCAAAAGAGCGAGGCAAAAAGTGAAAGTGTATTGGTGTGCGATATCAAAGCGACACAGCCCTGCTGAATTGCTCTCAACGACGGCTGGGACTTCAGGATACGCGCTCGGCGTGTGCGTATAATAGCCGATTGCGCTCGGCCCCTGGTTGCTATGGAGGAACATCGCTGCTTTTGGGTCGTTCTGGATGGGAAATTTACTCTGGAATGAAAGAAGCAAGCGAACGCATAAAAAAAACAACTAATTTTGCCCGCTTCCCTAACCAACCGTGGTCACGGCCCCATACTACTCTGCCACGAAGTACCAGGTTTTTGGCCAGCGCTTGAGAAACAATCAGACCTCAACACCAATCTGCAAAGGTACAGAAGTGCGAAAATCGATTTGAGGCGCTCTCCGAAAGACAATACCTACGAAAGCGCTTTAAATTCTATTTTTTCACCTCCTACCACAAGACATATATCAAAGCAACTATGGAATGTATAATTGTCAAAGCATGAAGTTATGATATAGTTAACCATAGCAATATTTCATTTTATAGCGCATATGTGTACACTTTTACTGAGTAGTGACGATTTAAAATATCCTACGGAAGCGTCAGTCATCCGTATGAACAAAAGCAGATTAGAGATGGTAGAGATGGAGGTTTGGTTGTATCGGACAATATCTTATATACTTTCAGGCGGTCAAAGAGTTTATTTTTAAATTTTGCCACGAACCCGCCTCAATTCGGGAAAAAAATATATCTCTAAGTTTTATAGATAGAAAGTTAGTACCATCTGGATATGTTGATAATCAGCATTATTTATCGATCCGCCAACGCCATGGTAGTTATCGGATGAATGAGATCGAGTTACTAGGACATATTTTCCTTCTGGACATATTTAATGCTTCGTTAATTACACTAGGCAACAAGGGTCCAGTAAGTATCATGAATGGTTGATGGCAAATGGTTTCCTAAGCGTTTACTGTTATTTTTAACCAGACCACCGATTTCAGAAAGTGTCCATCACCTCGAGAGTTTTGGTAATTTGAGCTTAAAGTTGCTCAAATTGCAAAATTTCGACCCTTTTAGGACAGTTTTCCAGGGGAATCTATTCTCTTTGATACCATGAAGAAATTACCACTCTAAGCTTTGAAATAGATGATAAACAATTCAGCGATTTTTCAAATGGAGATATATCTCTTTTAACACCTGACAAAAAAATCCAAAGAAATATCCTCTTTTATTACTTTCAGTGCCCCTAAGTACATAATGGTTGGTAGAGACACTAATATGTTTTTCCTTTCTAAAACAGTAAGGTTGGTCATTTGTAATGAACCAGCAACAAATATAAAAACTCAGAAATCGGCCTTTTTTGGCCTTCGTTTATAAAATTTATTGTAATCGTCTCTCTTTAAGCATTAACAGAAGGCTTTCTTTTTAGAATTTTGTTGCTGGTTTATTACATCCGATCTTTACCATTCCTTTGGCGGATCGATAAATAATCCTGATTACTAAATATATCCAAGGAACTTGAACAACTATCTATAAAACTGGGGAAATGCTGTTGTTTTTTTAATTTTGCGGGGGCAGGAGGGGCATAAGCAAAAATTGAAAATAAGCGGTCTGCCAGAAAGTATAAGAAGCATATGACCCAAACATGTCGACATCTATCTCGTACCATCTCTGAGGATGTTTGTTCATACGGATAGACGGACAGACAGATGAACAGAAGAAGGACTGACAATGGACAGACAGACGGACATGGCTAGATCCCGATCGGCAGTTGAGTACTGTCCACGAATATATATACTTTATAGGATCGGAGATGCTTCCTTCTGCCTGTTACATACTTTTGCACAAACTTAATATACTCTATTATTATCTCTGGTAAAGTGTATTAAAAGGGTTAGTTTAGAACATAAAGGCATCGCAGTGGACACAACCAAATTAGGAGGGCGACTAGTCACTCTCAGCCATCGCATCCCTAACCACAACCTAACCCTGTAGTTCCCAGTTGGTGTCAAGGCACTACCAAGGCCTACCGACCTGATGCATCACTGAGCGACAGTCGAACCGTTAACGACAATTAAAAATCACAGCTAATTGGTATTGAACTATGGTGAACACCCCATCACCTTACTAACGACTGGTACACCGGGGTCGTTACCGATCAGGCACGTTTTCGGACATTCAAATACACAAGCTCGTTAGGCAAATAGTGAAAATTTGCGTTAATGCCGCGCCGATTTGCAACTAGACTGGAAGTAAATGTAAATAAACGGTAGGCCCAGCCCCAAGGGTCAAAGCTTTTAATTTTCTTGCGGGGAAGGTTCAGTTGCAATACCCGAATCCAGACAGCAGTTTGACAAGTGTTTGGAATACCTAATCACCACAAAGCGAAAAATATTGATGTCAATTACTTGAATTGGACTATTTATAATCAAAATTCGCTTATATTGCGTTCATGGAAATAAGAAGAATAACTAGCTCCAAGAATTTCCTTGACTTTAATCTATTTTCAGTTCCAGTTCAAACATCTTCAGTTCCCAGTAAAACTCACTTTGCGATGACCAAAAAGAAGTCACAAGGGCTGTCGCTGGAGTAAGGAGGATAAATCTGAAAATGGAATGCTATATGTGGCATGTTCCCGAGTTGGGAAAACATCCGAACTTTTCACTTACGCTGGCGACAGTTTATAAGTAAGGGTTTCACAGACTTTCCGACACAGCAGCTTATGTTGCTTGCTTATTCTATTGATATTGCATGCATTTTTATATGTATTTGTCACAAACAATCGAATAATAACACAGAGACTGAATCGTCGAGACAGACGGCGACTACTGAAGTCAAAGCACTAAAGTCAGCCGAAAAAGTTAAATGAACAATGAAAAGCGTTGGCGAAATGCGACACCTGCCTTGTCTGCTTTTGTAGTAGAATGTAACATTACGGCTAACTCTTATGCGAAGTGGCCAAATGAAAAAGATGATTTTGAAGATTAGCAATTTACTTAACTTTTGATAAAGTTACAATGCTTCGAGAACAGCAAACATCCACCCCAACCGCATAAAGCATATACACAGACTCTATATACATCCTTGCTCACATTTTCACTTTCGCAAAAATTTAGTCATTTAAATGGACTCTTACTAGCCAAGTGCCTGTTGTCCTTAAACCATTCGTTTACAGTGCAAACTTGTACTTTATAAAACATTCTACTAGTTGTTCCTTAGTTTTTAACTTAATTCAGTTAACATAACTTGTTTAACATTTTCCATTTCCATACGAAGCAAAAAAAAAAACTTGAATAACTTTTGCACTTTAATTTCATTTTGTTCAGTATTTTCCCATTTCCATGATGCATTTCCATTAATTTATATAAATTTATGCAATTACTTTTGTTTATTTACTTGGCCGCAGCTCCACCTCTCAATCTCTCCTGTTTCAGCTCCTCCTCCGCTTCTGCGGTCTGTTGTATGTCCTGTGCTGGTCTCATGTCCTTTGTGTTTGTGTGCGTGTGTGTCTGCGTGTTCTTATTGGATGCAAGTGCATTGTCCTTGCCAAAATATTTGGGTCAGTTTTGTTGTCATTGCTCAGGGAGGGACGGGCTGCGGGCGGCAGGCTCAATTTTTTATTGACTTCGGACACTTTCCCGGCTTCACGGTTCTCTCTCTCACAATTTAAAGTCGCATTGTTTGCGACACATGTTTGACGCTGTACAAATTTAATTTAATTTATTAAAATAATTATGTGCACAAAAGCAAAAGCAAGCAAGGAAAAATTACCATGGGAATGCCAGAGGACAGGACAGGACGAGAGTCGTCGATGGTCGTTGCCGTCGTCATCGTTTGGCGAGTGCCACCATTGAATAAGTTTTAATGATGATTGCAGCGGCGTGCAGCAAACCCCGGACAAAATACAACAACTACAAAAAAAAAGTACAAAGGAACAGAATATTTGAATATTTTGTGAGGGGAGTCGACATTTTGAATCATAAGTAATTGGGGACGAACCAATGAAAGGCAGCCTTATAGTGAGTATGGACTACAACTCCTATTTAAGTGGGTACAATAACTATTTATCAAAGCTGCATATTAGTTTAAGTTCATATACAAAAATGGTAAATTGCAAATCGTTTAAAAACGTCCCAACTATTTCGAGTATCTGTTCTTTTCGTCACGAGATCCGAACACAATCTGACTGTCTGCCAAGGCACAAATCATCTTTAAAATTTGTCTTATTAATAAATGAATGTGATATCTAAACAAACTACTTAGTTCAATGTTATTTACTTGGCGGAATTAGTGGTTTTAGTCCCTGGTAGGGGACAATGGATATATTCTCCTCCATATTCTGGAATTTACCCAGCTATGTGTTTGTTGTCATCTTATGTGGTGTAGTCACCAGTCAGAGCAGCTACGACCAAGGTGACGCGTGTTTGAAGGATGGATACCAATCATGGTCGGTTCTTCATAAAGCCACAGTCTTCGCCATCTTAATCGGAATTTAAATTCATTTGTTAATCTATGGTGTCGAGTTTTTAGTGGCCAGTTTCCAGCAGAGCAGCAAGCGTCTGTGCCTTTGCGTTTGTGGCTTGGATTGCCCTATGAAATCGATGGCCTGTGGCTTGAGGCTCATTCTGCCTCGTTTTATTGGCGGAATTTGAGAGGACCAACTGGCTTATTGACATCTCGCAAGCGTCAACCCCAAGTAACTAGACGCGGAAACCCATTCTTGGTTAGTTCGAGCTTAAGCACCTACGCCCCCGGTGCACTTTGGGCGAAATGTCGATTTTCCTGGCATAAAGTCAAAAATCAATGGAAGTTATTTCAAAAAAAAAATAAAAAAAATTTTTTTTCGGCTGGGGGTGCAACTCTATTCATGTGGCAGCTTTCTCAGGTCAGCTGATTCATCGAAAGACGTGCTTGTGAAAATTGATGCCATTAGTTCATTTGCATTTGAAAAGTAAATAAATAGGCAAAGCGTCTAAACAAAAAAATTAAGATTAATATGGAAAACTATGCTCACGGTATGTGAAATTAATTTTTCTGTGAAAAGAAACGAAATTTGTGTTGTGCTGATATTGTCTACTGTTTTGTTTATTGTGTGTTTAGCAGAAAAATATCAGATGTAATTATGTTTCGTGGAGCAATACTTTTGTAGCGCGTCTCGGCGCATGCAACTAAGAGTGACAAGTTATTTGGTAAAGTCCCTAGTATAATGTGTTATTAATCTTTTTGCGCTTTTTTGCGCCTATTCGAATAAGCAACAATCAAAATGCAGATGCCGTAGCAGAGTACATTGAAAGCAGAGATCAACAAAAACGATTTAAGCATAACAAATATAGATCAAATTAATGCAAAAGTAAAAGGATTTGTCTCTCAAATTCAGCAAAAGATATGGAAGAAATGGGCTTACACATTAGCGTGCCGAAACTGAATGGTAGCGGCAATTGTAATGACGAAAGCACCGCTAGAAGAGACTTTGGAAAAACTAATCTTTTAGCATCAATAACCTCATTTGACAATTTAGTTTTGGAAAAATTTAACTTTAAATTATTAGCAATATCGTGCGAATACTCCATCAACACTGAAAAATTTTGAAGTCTTTGCAATCAAACGCTTTCACGGCTCTGAGATAATCAAATTGTGATTGGTACCTGTTGGATGTCTAGGCGAAAATGTCTCAGAAGCCTGCAACAAACTTTACAAACATGGCAGACGTTCTCACGCCAGGAAAATCTCCAGACTAAATTATCTTTCTGACGTGTTCCATAGAGCTATGGACTCCTCCGATCCTTTGCTATCAAGTTTGCGCTTAAGTGAGGGACAAAAGCAGATAAGGAATCTTTTAGAGTTGCCGACTCAACAAATGAGTTCTTCGTCATTTGGATCATTTGACGAAAACGAATACGATGAAGATTATTCCATTGTTTTAGATAATGAAAAAATATGATGTTCTTGCCCCTAAAATGTTCTTACTATATTGTTAAAATAAATTGAAAAAAACTTAATTAATTTTCCATTAATAGTAGATGGGAAGTGGGCATGCGGTTGGGAAAGGCACATGACAGGAGGCGTGGTTAATTCGCATATTAACATACGATTCGATTTGTCAAATGTGGCGTAATGCACATCTCTGGGTTTGATTTTATAATTAATTTTTTGACTGCCGTTTCAGTTAACGGTAAGGGCGGAAAGTTAGGGCGTGGCCCAAATGACAAAAATTTTTTTCGAAATTCTAGTTTAATATATAACATTCACACAAAGAATTTCAAGAGTCTAGCTTTATTTTTACAGTTTATGCCACAATTTTGGGCCAATCGCCCATAGTGCGGTGGTCCAAAGAAGACATTAGTTTCCCGACAATGTGTTAGGCGCATACACGAATTATTGTTTGTTTTTGTATTAAATCAGACGGTGGCTAAGGAGTTTGCAAATAAGTGATTCGTCCCGAAGTAAATGTATTGCATCACATGAGGTCCACCAACAGCAGCTGCTTCTAGATGTGGTGTTTGCAAGGAAGTTCGATTTTTATTTGGCCCGATAATTTAATCACAACCGTTTGACGGTCTCGGCCTCTGCACTCGCCTCTGCCTTGTGCGAGCTGGCACCAGTTGGTCAGTTCAAGCGCCTCTATGTCTTTCAGCACCTGATCATCCCATCTTATCTTTCCCATCTTGCCAGCATAAGCTTAATGGGGCTGGACATTTGTCTTGTTAAAGGCAGAAACAAAGACATATCAACAGTATAAATAGAATAAAGCATAGGACCATGGACACTTCCGTACGGAACACCAGCAATAATCCCGTTTTGTACTTAAACGAGTACCTGAAGAACATTTAATAACAAAGGTTCGATCTGTCAAATAGCTATATAAGATGCGATAAAAAACTTCAGGCTATGGCTGCTTTAACTTAAACATTAGTCCATCGTGTCAGACTCGATGAAAAGCTTCCTGTTCTGACAAGTCCATTTAGACTGCAGATCAGTATTTATGTTGTGCATATGCTTGCAATATGAACAGAGTACACTAAGGAAAAAACCTAGAAAAAAAAGGACTCCTTTTTAAACCATAACAAAACGCCCAACGTTGAATAGTTTTTAAATTAGTTGTTGAATATAATATGTCTTAAAATCAGTCACATTGTATAACCAAAGGGTTCACAAAAATGTACAAAAATTGTTTGAAAATTGAACCCAATGTGTTACCAAAATGAGACCGCGATGTTCCCAGAATATGACCAATATGTTCCAAAATTGTTGCCAAAATGTTGCCAAAAAGAGTACCAATTGGTCTTAAAACGTTACCAAAATTTTTCTAAAGGAAGACCGAAAGTTTGTAAAATGACGCCAAAATGTTTCCAGCTTAAGCCCCAAATGCTAAGTATTAACGCCACACCTAAACGATAATGAATATCGAACAACGGACACCGCCGTTCACAGTTCACGAAAAAGCGGGATTACTCTACTTTTGTCAACGAACGGTCTTGATTTTCGGTACATTTTGAACGGATTTTTTTCTGAGTGTAACTTTTGCCAATTGTCGATCAGCTCCATGTTCAACACGAACTCCGAATTGATGACAGGGAATAGCTTTTGCAAAGTCATCTACTAGAAATAGTCTTCGCAATATTAGACGCTCAAAATTTTTTGAAAAACCTGGCCGTTAACTCAGCAACAGTCTTTGGTCGAAATTCGGCACCAGCCGCGCTCAGCGATGTAGTGTATCAAAGCTGGCGTCGATGCTCGCAACCGCGCCACTTGCTCATCGCGCTGGAATTGAGATTTTGGCAGCCCAAAGCCTTGCGGCGTCGATTGCTCGCCTTCTCCGACGTTCCAGCAGATCTTACCCTGGCCTGCCGCTGCACTTGTTCATCAAGTTGCAATTGAGATTGTTGCGCAGAATCAGCAGCTCTCTGCGATGTGATGTGCGTAGCAAATTGCTGGCGTCTATTGCTCGCCTGCTCTGGCGTTTCTGCAGAAACCGCGCCGGCCACTTGTTATTCGCGGTGCAATTGAGATTATTTTGCAGGCTCAAAGCCTGTATAACAAAATGCTGGCGTCTGTTGCTCGCCTGCTCTGACGTTCCAGCTGATCTAGGCCTGGCCTGCTGCTTAACTTTTTCATCGCGACGCACATCCGATTGTTTCGGGGACTCAGCAGCAAGTCGTCGCAAATTGTTGCCGTCGATTGCCAAAGATCCAAGATCTCAGCATTCCGCAATGTCAGGGCTGATGGGAGGCATCAAGGTCAGCTGGACAAACCAGCTGATAAAAGAGATCGAACCGACGCTAAATAGACGAGCAAGAGGGTTTCAGACTCGCACAATTGCTAAGCGGTCTTGGAGGCTTTAGAAGCTATCTAAATAAAGCTCAGACTGGTGTACCAGCTGTGGTAAACGTGCGATATAGGACACTAATTATGTCCTGTCTAAGTGTCAAGATATACTTGGGAACGTTCCGGGACTAAGCCTAACAATGGCAAACTTGGAACCGGAGACGATTCTCCAAGCGGAATTTTTCTACATCTCTCGACGGCCCAGTCTGCTATTTGTCTATAGTTAAAGGTAAGTAGATAATCTCAAAATCTCATCTCAAATTCTCATCACTTCAGGAGATCTACCCACTTTTGACCAACATAATTTCCATAATACCAGGGTAGCATGAGTATTCCACTTTTAATATGACAAGGCCGAAAATGTTCATACACCTTAACCTCATCATAATCTTGCCACAAAACCGCATTTAAATTTGTCGCAGTTGCGTCAATATGGAGAATACCTGCACGGGACGACAGGACGAGAATGTCGACGACGACGAGGACAACGGCGGTTAGTGCGACTTGATGGCCAGTCAGGCAAAGGAAGCAAAAGTGGACAATCGGACAGCTAGATAGACGTTTGGCTCGGAACACGGCGCACACACACACACACACACATGCGAAATGTCAAGAGAATTGGCCATAACTGCCTCACCTCACCTCACCTCTACTGGCCTGGTGCAGTTTTGTGTCAGTTTGTCCGTCAGTCAGTTGCTTCAATGACAGTCCCAATAATTGACAGTAGTTGCGTGTTTGTGTGGCCAATCAGCCAGCCAGCCAGCTGGCCAGTGGACTTTCGGTCGTCTTCCTTCCACTTTTTGCGTTCCTCCGTTTCACAAGAACAACAACAACAGCAACAGCCGCACTCAGAAAGGAAGGAACGAGTTATGTCGGGGCATGGATTTTAATTTTTATTGCACTCACACACACACTCACAGCCGTTCGTTGTTCTCACTCGTAATGGTCGAAATTGGTTAAGAAATTAGGGTAAATTAGGGGTTGGCCATGGGCTGTTATTAGAGAAGAGTCTCTGCGTCTGAGTGTCTCGAGATACGACAACGACAATATTCGAGGGGAGTGCAAATTGTACTCGGTGTTTGTCAGTGGCGGCGCTCTGTTCGGTGATCATTAAGGGGTTGCTTCGGCTTTTGGGTTGGACAATAATTAATGATGGCAGAGCAGCGGAAAGTGTTTGACTAATCGATTGTCAATGAATTGCATTTGAATTGTGACTGACTCACTCACAACCGTTACAATTGCTGGTCTTAATTAATTCGATTCACGATTACAATTTTCGCCAGATGATGACACACACGCACACACGCACTCTTAGAGTGGAGTAACCCAACCGCTTTTTATCGATCGAGCCAATTTGGCGTTTTATTGTGGGAAAATTAAACGAAATTGTTCTAATTTTTGTTTGGTTTCTTGTAAGTGGAAAGAGTTCTCAGTAACCCGGTGACAAGATTTTGTATTGGGGGAGAGCAATGGGCCATCGTTGGTGTAGTAGGTTGCCTTCAAGACTTCTTTTTGTAGAGTTCGAATTGGTCAATAAGGTGTTGAGCAAGACACCAGTCTTTCGACATAATTTCAATACAGTAAAATTATTTATTTACAGAAACAAGTACGTTGTAGCCATGGTTTTGTTTGTCTTCATTAATTTTATAGCCTAAACGGGTTTAATTACGATCCTCGGTACTTACAAATTTAATTTTACCTAATATTTTTTTAAAGCCTTGTACTTAAATCAGGAAAAAACGGGTTCAATAACTCGGAAAGTAATAATACTTGATTCAAGTACAAAATTGTTTAATATTCGAATTCTCATTTAAAGTACAATTTTTCAATCCCGAAACTCTGAACTTAAAACTGTTTCGGTATACAGGGTGTCCAGAAACTTTTTTTGGATAACTTTAATACATGAAAGCTGTTTCACTAGTTTACAGCATTTTATAGCACAGCATTTTATAGGTTATAGCATTTTACAGCATTTTATATCTGGCATTTGGCAGTGATTTTAGATGTAAAACCTTTCGCTGATTCCAAAGTCAAGGCCTATAAAATAAGCTAGATTTTTGATTGAAAAAATTACCTCTATAAAAATTAGTATATCTTCAGTTTACAATCATTCAATACAATCATACATACATCACATTTTAAACTTCGCCGCTATTAAGGGGGTATTGCTGCTTGGCAAACATTTTTTTCGATTTTTTTCATATTCTTATATCTTGGATATTTGAGAATATCGTCCTAAAAGGATTTAGTGAAATTCAAAATACTTTAGAAGATAAAGCCCTATTAATGACAATGACCCGATTTGCCTAGAAACTAAAACTTTAAACGCTTGTATCTCGAAACCAAGTTTTTTCGAGTTGGCGGCACTGATTGCGGCCGTAGTTCTGAACCGATTTTGATCAATCAAAGTGCAATCGACGCAGAACTATCACCATCATGGCCCCTATTTCAATCATAATTTTAAACATTTTTTACTTTTTTTTTACACTAAACTACAAAAAAAATTGAGCAAAATCGCCAGCAGCATACCTTTTTTTTGGACATCCAACTTTGAAGGCCGACCACTTTTTGAACAGCCCTCGTACAAAAGAAAATAAACTTTTTATTTAATTCAATAAGTTCGTAATACAATAAAAAAAATAGGGGAAAGTTAACTTCGGCTCGGCCGAAGTTTTGTATACCCTTGCAGCTTCCGTTGAAAACAAAAAAGCTTTTCTAAGACTACTTTTTGGACCTTACTTTTCTAGGGGATCTCTACTATAAAGATGTCTGATTTCGACCAAACTTGGCGAAATCATGGAAAAGCATAATACACTGTTTATTACGAAATTTGGAGTCGATCCCATTTAAAACAAAAAGTTTTTCTCACAAGAACTTCTTTTTCGACCGATCATTCATACTGCAGCTATATGCTATAGTCATCCGATTTTGATAAAACTTTGTAGAAATGTTTTAAAGTATATAAAATAAGAATATGCCAATAAAAAGGACGTTTTCATTAAAAACAAAAAAGTTTTTCTCACTAGAACTAGTTTTTCGACCGATCGTTCCTATGGCAGCTATATGATAGTCATCCGATTTCGACCAAACTTAGTGAAATCATGGGAAGGGATAGTAAACTAAGAAATACGTACTTTAAAGGCATTTCCATTAAAAACAAAAAAGTTTTTCCCTTTAAGACTAGTTTTTTAACCGATCGTTCCTATGGCAGCTATATGCTATAGTCATCCGATCTGGCCGGTTCCGACAAATGTGCAGCGTATTTATATCAAAAGACTTCGTGCAAAGTTTGGTGAGGATAGCCTTAAAACTGACGGAGGAGATAGCCTAGAAACAGACGGACAGACGGACAGGGCTAAATGAACTCAGCTCGCCGTGCTGATCAAGAATATATATACTTTATGTGGTAGGAGATGCTTCCTTCTATGCGTTACAAACATCCGGACAATTTTATAATACCCTTTGCAAGGGTATAAAAACAGAATTTAAATAACTATTTCCGTTTAAAAATAAAAAGGTCTAAAAACAGCCTTCCAATACCCCCTAGGTCACCAAAAGGCCAACAATGATTCCACTGCTGTTGACTTATTCGCTGATTTCTTCCAGTCAACTTATTCCTCTGTCCAACCCACTAAATCTTATCCTTATAACATTGTGCTCCCACAATTTCTGAAACCTCTCTACTTTCCTTTTTGAAATTCCTTAAATCTTCATACTCCCCTGGGCCTGATAACATTCCTAGTAGTGTGCTCAAAGAGTGCTCTAATTCCCTATGCAAGCCCTTGCTTAAGCTTTTCAATCTATCACTTGATTCTTCAGTATTTCCAAATCTTTGGAAAGAGTTTTATATTATTCCTCTCCATAAAAAGGGTGGAAAATCTGATATTTCCAATTACAAAGGCATTGCTAAGCTATCCGCTATTTCTAAATTATTTAAAGAGATTGTAACCTCCAACTTACAGCATTATTGTAAATCGATTTTATCACCTTTCCAGCATCGATTTATGAAGCGTCGGTCAACCACAACCCAATTTGCTTGAACTTAATTTTTTGGTTATGAAAAAGCAAACTGATGTCATTAACACCGACTTCAGCAAAGCCTTTGACTGGGTGAACCATGATCTTCTCCTCTTTAAGCTTGATCGATTAGGATTTCCCTCCCCTTTTCTGCTTCGGATCTCGTCCTATTTGAAGATAGAACTCCAAAAGTTCTGCTACGTTCCAATATTACCGATCCTGTGTTTGTAACCTCTGGGGTACCTCAAGGTAGCCACCTAGGTCTCTTTTTATACCTTCGCAGAGGGTGTTATGTCCAAGCGATGTTTGTAACGCATTGAAGGGAAGAACATGTCAAAGATATATATTCTTGATAAGCATGACGAGCTGAGTTCATTTAGCCTTTTCTGTCCGTCCGTCCGACTGGCCGTCTATCTGTTTCTATGCTAAACAGCGATTTGAGTACTCCTAAAAACTTTCACGAATTCTGTCGGAACCGGCCGGATGGATGACTATAGCATATAGCTGTCATAGGAACGATTTGGTCGAAAAACTAGTCTTAGTGAGAAAAACTTTTTTGTTTTAATGGAAACGCCTCAGAGTACGTATTTCTTAGTTTTCAATCCTTTCCCATAATTTCACTAAGTTTGGTCGAAATCGAATGACTATAGCATATCGCTGCCATAGGAACGATCGGTCGAAAAACTAGTTCTAGTGAGAAAAACTTTTTTGTCTTTATACAAAACGTCTTTATCATTGGCATACACTTATATTATATACTTTTACACAATTCTACAAAGGCTGGTCGAAATCGGATGACTAAAGCATATAGCTCCCATAGGAAGATCGATCAAAAAAATATTTCGAGTAAGGAAAACTTTTTTGTTTTTAATGAAAACGTCCTTTTTATCGGCATATTCTTATTTTATGTACTTTACCACATTTCTACAATGTTTTATCAAAATCGGATAACTATAGAATATAGCTGCAATATGAATGATCGGTCGAAAAAGAAGTTCAAGTGAGAAAAAACTTTTTGTCTTAAATGGGATCGCCTCCAAATTTCGTAATTAACAGTGTATTATGCTTTTCCATGATTTCACCAAGTTTGGTCGAAATCACAAATCTATATAGTAAAGTCCGAAAAGTAGTCTTAGCTTGAAAAACTTTTTCGTTTTCAATGGAAGCTGCAAGGGTATACAAAACTTCGGCCGAGCCGAAGTTAACTTTCCCCTATTTTTATAAATGATCTCCCCACAATACGATGACGTAAAACCATTTTTATCAACGACCCGATGCATTCTGTTGGATTGTGAGATGATCTTAACTCTTTGCGGGCTTGGTATTTGGTCAATCATTTAGACCTTAATTGCTCCAAGTGTATTTATATGATTTTCCATCGTTGCAAACCTTTGCTGGTTTCCTACACGATTGGTAATGAAGCCTTGCAACGTATATCGGATGTCGTTGATCTTCGAATTCTTTTTTACCCCAAGCTGAGTTTCAATAATCATATCTCCCTCTATCGTTAATAAATCAAATGGTGTACTTGGATTCATTAAACGTTGGTCGAAGGAATTTAATGATCCCTACACTACAAAACTTCTTTATACTGCTATAGTCCGTCCCGCGCTTGGATACTGCTCGTCCGGAAGTTGTCCGCATAAAAAGCATATTGATTGTATTGAATCAGTTCAAACAGAAACTTTGCTTTTAATTGGACCTAACCTTCGTTTGCCATCTATTCCAAGAATAATTTTATCGATCCTCCCTAACCGTAGAACAGTCTTATGTTTTTTTTTTCTTCATAAGGTAATTTTGGTGATATAGATTCCTCTGAACTCTTACTTGTCGCCTTAACTTCTATTTCCTTCCAGGCCAACTAAAAACTTTTTACCATTTATTTTGTCAAGATGCACAACTGAATATGCCCAGCAGTCAACAGATCTTTCTCTCTCTTCTCCTTAAAAAAAAAAAAAAAAAAAAAAAAAAAAAATGTGAGGCTCTGAGGGTTCGGATGTTGACCCAGCAAAACATTTTAGACACTTCCGGAAGTCGAATTACTGTTCCTGCTAATGCTATTTAACGCGATGAGTCGATTCCAATACTTTCTTTCCTTATGGAAGTGTGAGGAAATCGTGGTGGTTCCCAAGAAGGGCAATTACGAAGCCTGACTCTTACCGACCAATTAGCATGCTGCCAACTTTCTCCAAAATGTATGAAAGAAAATTTCTTGGCATAATGTTGGCAGTTAGTTTGATTAAAGATGCTTTACCAGACCACCAGTTCGGCTTTCGCAGAGGACACTGTGCATCTCAGCTGGTTCACAGAATTTCCAATCACATTTAAAAAGCCTCGAGAGCCACCAATCCTGCTCTGTCGCTTTCCTCGATATTCGGCAGGCGATTGATCACCTTTGGCTTGATGGCCTCCTTTTAAGCTGAAACTCCCAACAAAGTTCACTGCTTTGGTTCTTTCTGCAAACTAAGGGCGCCGTTTTATGGTTGAGCTAAGAGGCAAGGAATCAAGCATCCGTCCTATGTTATGGGTGAACCGATCCTCTATACTTTGTTTGGATTTGGACATTTTTCCAATATTTCCCCAGATCAATTTGCATACCAGCAGATATGATGACCTTCTGGTGGCCCACTTCAATAGGCTTGCCTCTACTCTGGCGACAAAAAGGTTAAAAAGACGATTTAGCCGACGACTCCGCTTCCGAACTTTGGATCTAAGGATGACGTCCCTCGGACATGTACACCTGATTTCATAATCCTTGTCGATGTTCTCGAGTTAAAAAACTATTTTGATCACCTTGCAGAGGGTATACTTAAATGGTCGAGATGTTTGAAACTCATAGAAGGAAGCCTCTCCAACCACATAAAGCTCGAAAATAGACGAAAAACGCTGTAGCTACATATACAAAGCACCGATTTCAAACATGTGGTCTATACCTCCATTGCAGTATGGATTGCCCATCACTTACATAACGTGACAAAGCGTTCGAAATTAAATGTAAAATGTCAACTACAACCAACAATACTTAGGTTGCCAGAGTTGAAGACATTCACAATTGAAATGTTTGGCAATTCAAAATCTGTACATTAGATATTTCCCCTGTTTCGCTAAATAAGCGGGTTGACCTTTTCAAAAAGTTGCACTTGAATGGCACAAAATCCTGAATATAGCAAATCAATCATCATTAAACATGTTTTGGTGCCTGTCAAGGGTGCTCCCTCTTTCATTTTATTTTGATTTCACTTTTAAGTTCCGCCTCTGTGCTGTCCAATGCCCGCATTTTTGACATGCATATTTTGAAGGATATGTCAACTGACTCCGCCCTAGCTCTGGTGCTGGCCTGGCCCAGTTGCTTGGCCGTTGGCAAGGCCTTTTATTTCCTGTCCAGGGCATCAATTTATTAATTTGAAATGAAATTATTTTATAACTGCTGCCCTGGTGCTGGGTGCTGGTGCTGGTGCTGGCCCTGGACCTGGTCCTTCCCCCATTCGCCTGTTGCATATAATTAGAGCTATAGGGAAATTGGTGCTCCGAGCTTTCTTCTCAATTATATTTTCAGCCTTCGGGGCGTTGACGTTGCCATGTGACACAAATTACTCTCATTTGTGTGTGTGGGGCGAGGCGCAGGCAGGTGGAAAGCTAATCAAAGCGAAACATGTCACCGGGCACCAAATAAAAATCGCAGTCAAATGTAAGTAAATATTTAATTTAATTTTACTTCGCTGCGGTTCGAACTGCGAATGGAGGCGTGTGCGGCATTTGACGTGTGTAATAGCAGGGCAATATCAATTTGTTTTATGAATTGCAATTGCCAATAACTTGGAGTTGTCCCGCACACACACACACACACAAACACACACACATAAGATAGATAGACAACGTTTCTGGTGCCCCCTTTGGTGGGGCGTCGTCAGTCAATACATTTTGCACATTTCTTCCGCTTCATTTCCTGTAAAGGAGCGTAAATTTCATAGTGATTGGATTTTATCAGTGTGGCCTCATCTTTGACACTCTCCGCACCATTTCGTGAGAATGTGAGTGAGGTTGGGGTGGGTAGGACATGGGAATCGATTGGTTACGCAAGTGAAAAATTATTGTAGCTACGGTTAGCAGAGATAACCACAACAGGGGAGGTATATCGGGCTATAACAATTAAATGTGTTGCCAGGATTGGAATAGTGTGTAGTAATCTAACATCTATGTATATATAATGGTCTGTTTAATGCAGGCGCTTGATTAGTGCAAACTCCGCATCTATTGATTCTCAGAGACGCTATGCTTGTATTATTCATCTCCTTCTTGTGATTCAACAATAACAACTTATTCGACTAATGATTTGCTTCTGTCTGAATGTTGTAAGTTGTCTGTAACTCTACTGGGGCGTTCTTTCGTGACGCGAGGCAGTCGGGTGCGTAAAACACGTTTATTGGTCGGTACGTAGGCATACTTGACCTAAAATCACACAGGGTCGTTCAGTAGCTCTTGAGGGTTAAGTTTATCATTTACCATACTACGAGAATACCATCATTATCTAATTAGATCGAAGTATTGGCTTAACAATTTAAATACTGGCATTTATCGTCCTTCTCTGTTAGCAACGATGTTAATGGTCTGATAATAAATATATCTAATGCTAACCAGATAGATCATTTCCTTGCTGATGGTACAGTTCTTGAGGATTCAAGAAATAGATCCAGGTTCCCTAGGGGCAGATTAGAGAAACTTACCAGATCATTGGAGAATGGTTTTATCAGATACTGGTTGTGTTTTCTAAGACGTGCAGGGCCGTCGAATAGAAGGACTTACATACTTTTTTCTATTCACTTTAACAGTTATGACAGAAGTCGTGATAGGTGACGCATAATTATGAACATTTGTATGCCCCATGGTACAGTGCCCCGGCTGCAGTCCGCAACTCAACAGGCTTAGAAAAAGAGAGTTTCGAGTTCAGAATGACACACAGACCTGACAGTCCAATAGATAAGTAAGTTACTTTTTCAATGCGCAGGATATTTATTGCCATCCTGCACTCCAAGATAGTCTTGAATAGCCGGCTTTATTTCAGCGATGCAAGCCGATTGGGAAATGTCACTGGTTCGGTTCAGTGCTGCATGCAAGTCTTAGACCACCGGTTTGGCTATAAAATGGTTGCTGGTCACACTGCGGAATGTTGCCTACATTGAACAATCAGACACGCGGACAAAAAAACAGCTGAAGAGTCCCAAAATTGACTGAACAAGTAGGTGAACAACTCTCAATGAACAACTCACAGAACAAAAGCGAGTGAACAAGACCAACTGAAGAAGTGAACAACTGAACAAGTGAACAAGAACAACTGAACAACTCTGACCGAATAAAAATGAACAATTAATGAAGAACATGTTCACTTGTTCAGTTTAGTGAACAACTCAATTTTGTTCACTCACTCATGAACACGTCCGTTACTTTTTATTCTGCTGCTCGACCGTTGACTCAACCGATGCCGCGCACCAAGTGATGTTCGACCAGGCTCTGCTTTTATAGACAGTTGAGTGCGATCGGCGTTGACTGCGCTGTCGATAATAAT
The DNA here is from genome assembly GCA_018904265.1 of Lordiphosa collinella. Taxonomy (NCBI): domain Eukaryota; kingdom Metazoa; phylum Arthropoda; class Insecta; order Diptera; family Drosophilidae; genus Lordiphosa; species Lordiphosa collinella. The sequence goes on along the minus strand of JAEIFV010001743.1, from coordinate 3,192 downwards.
CATCGATTAGCGTTTGCTAATCGATAGCTGTAATGTCTGACCGTCCCAGCTGTTGTGCTATTGATAGCTATGGATGTGACGCGCGCGTCGGTTTTTGGCTTGAATAAGCGTTTGCATTTTATTTAACTACTAATAATAAAGACTTCAAGTGACTTAAGAAAAGTAATTATGTTAATATTACAATGTTGCGAGCTCCTGGGGCGTCGCAATACCTCATGCTCTCTTACCAATCTCTTGTACGAACCTTCTATCTATAAAACTGTAAAAGATATACAATTTTTTCCAAATTGCTGGGGCGGGAGGGGTCGTGCCAAAAATTGAAAATAAACTGGATCTGCCTGCAAGTAAAAGAATATTATGTACCATAGAGCAATAGAAACGAGAGCGCAAGTAAAGTCTCATCTGGCCCGACTTCGATATCCCCGTTTCTCAAGGGAAATTAATGTTGTAAAGCCTTATTATGTTAGTACAGACATTAACATTATTAAAATTCGAACATTATGTTGAACGAGACTGTGGATAAAAAAAAAAGTAGAAGCAGATATTGTCAAGATACTTGGGCATTTATTATTTCAATCTTTACAAATGTTCAAATGGGCGCATGGACTTTACTGCAAAATATGAACAATATCTTCGAGGGTACTTCAACATTTTTAGTGGTAACACAACATTTTTTTTTTTAAGAACTGTGGGGGCGGGGGAGGGGCGTGTCCAAAATTTGAAATAAACTTGATCTGCGTTGGGACAATTTTGGCTCTAGCTCTTTAGTCTCCGAGATCTAGGGTGTTTTATACTCGGCTGTTGATGTTGACAAGAATATAAATACGACAAGGGTCGGAATACGCTTCTATACCCTTAACGTACGAGTAACGTATAAATAGTATTCCATAAGTCGATTTATTTACATAACCTACCACATCAAGAATCTTCAGAATTCAAGCAACTTAACAATAAAATAAATTTAGGTGGCCGGGTGGCTCAAGCGGCTAGTGCGCGACCGCTGTGTGCAAGAGGTCGTGGGTTCGATCCCGCCTCGTAACATCTAATGAAAAAGTTTTCTTTGAATAAACTTTTTCACCCGATCCTCCCTTTGCTGTTGTCTCCAGCCTTAGTAATTACCCATGCAAAGCTCTCGCCGTGGCGTTAAAACTGTAGGTCCCTTTTTCTCTTGCATGCAAATTAGAAGAGATTGGGAGAGGCTCGGCTTTGGCCTTTGGGGGGCAGGAGGGGGTGTGGCAAAAAATTGAAAATAGCTTGATCTCCTGCAAATATAAACATATGACCCATGTACATGTCCGACTACTCTATCTCTTACCATCTCTAATTCTGTTTGTTCATACGGACAGACGGACAGACAGACAGACGGACGGACAGACGGACATGGCTAGACTCGGCTGTTGATGCTGATCAGAATATATATACTGTATGGGATCGGAGAGATACTTGCTTTTGGCTGTTACATACTCTTGCAAGAGCTTATTATACTCTACACGAGGGCCGTCCCAGAAATAGCCGACCTAACTACTAAAACTAAAGATTTATACTTTGTATTTTTATTTTTCAACATGAGGATCCTTTTAGGTCGATACACTTTTCCCAACGATGTTCAATACTTCGATACCTTTTATAATAAGAACTGTGAAGCTCTCCAAAATAGGCATTAACATCGGACTCACCTCTTCATTGTTGCCAAATCTTTTTTCTCCGAGCTATTTTTTCCAAGTTTGGAAATAAGAAATAATCAGAGGGGCTACGTCTGGCGAATAAGGGGCGTGAGGTAGCAATTCAAATTTTAATTCACTAATTTTAGCCGTTGTAGAGGCAGGAGGGTGTGAACCAAGCGTTTTGTTTTAAGTTCCAGCAAACACGGCACCCATCCTGCGCATAACTTTTTTCATGTCCAATTTTTCGGTCAATATACGATGTACATCACTTTTTGAAATACCTACATTCAGCTAACTCTCGAACTGTCAATCGCCGGTCACTCAATACTTTTTTGGTTTTGGCCACCATTTTTCACTGGTGGTCACCTCATTTGGACACCCATGACGATGTTCATCTTCGCAGCTCAAACGACCTCAGCTTAAACTCAACCACCCCAATATTTTTTTGTTGTAAACGAGAACTAGAATTATGTGGGTAGAATCCAGCTCCTTTTTAATATTGGTTGGACTAAGACCTTTTAATATGAAAGTATTGTATACATAACGATGATCAATTTTGTCCATGTTTGCAAATCAATAACAAGCGTTCTCTATTAAAATCGACCAAACTGTGCAAAGTAAAGAGGCACCAAACTTCAAAATTAAGCTTTTTCTTCCTTTTTAATATGTTTTGTGACATTTTCCCAGCACTACTGTGTAGTTCGAAATATTCGAAGAGCACTAAAGCGATGGAAACTTTTCGTACAATACAATTTCAAAACTTGCCAAAAACATATTGCCTTCAGAAATGCCTATTCGACAATTTTTGGTTCGATTTAGTACTTTTAATAAAAAGCTGATTCAGCTTACGCGATTGAATAAGCGATTGGTTCGAACCGGAAAAGAATCGGTTTGCATTCTTGCTTGATGGAATAAAATTTTCAATGTCGAAATAGTCCTATTAGAAAGTAGTGTTTGGACTTTGGGAATCGGCCCATTGCGCCCTTCCGTGTGTTTGGGCAATAAATAACCTATTTTATTATTATATAAAGTAAGAGAACAACCTTTAATTAGACGGTAAATATCAAAAAAATAAATGCAAAATTCTTTCTTTTGGTTGGCAGCTTTCTGAATTTTTGGAAAACTTATAAAATTTATGAAATAATATGCTTTTAACCTTTCCTTATCTTGAATTTAAACTCAGGACTTTAGTGGCTGAAGACCGAACTTGCGGCCACTAACGCGGCACAATCGACCAAACATGTGACTGTGCGACAAATCCAGATACACTCTCAATGCTCTTGGGTTGGTGGTGCAGATGGTGAGGAGTGTTACCTTAGAGCAGCGATGACGTTTCCAAAGCACCGATATTTTCGATTTGTTTTTCTAGGACTAAAACAAGATTTTTTGTGTAAATTTATATTTGAGGAGTTTATTAGCTATAAAGTGGATTATCGGTTTTATGACGCATTTTTCGTGAAATTTAGGAACTATTTTTATCTGGTTTGTAGGGAACAAAACAAAATCGACCAACCCCTAAATGAAAACT
>JAEIFV010001742.1:0-21284 GCA_018904265.1 Lordiphosa collinella | reverse complement strand
TCAGCAGGCAAGTGAGAAGCATGAAGATAATTCTTTAGAGAAGTTCTTATGCAAGCTCGACATGGAAAACAACCTTTAGAAAGAGGATAGATCAATAATAAGAGGAATTATGGGAAGACCGAAAAACCAATAACGGAAACACAACAACTGCTTGGGTAAAAAGGGCATTTTGCTGTTAGTTGTAAATTGCTAAATAGGAATCATCGAATGGGAAACAGTGGTCAAATGCGATACTGGGAGCATCGATGGCGCTACAGAATATAAATTGATCTGGTTTTTTTTGACGGAGCAAGCTCCCATAAGCAGCCAGCGGAATGAGTTATTTACTAATTTTCAGCCTCAGAAGGAGAAGATTTTCTTGCCCGGTGACGTGTTTATCTACGAATCTAGTCGCAATAGATGTGTTCGTGCTGTCGCTGAAAATGATGCTGTTGTTCAGTGGCACAATCGGTTTGGCTTGGGCTTGACGTAAAACAATTTCCATCCGGAAATACATGTGATACGAGCGTAAAAACAAGATAAGTTGCAAACCTTTTGAAATAAAGTCCCGAGTGAAGATGTTTTTGGAGTGGTATATAGCGATGTCTGTGGTCCAATTAACACAAAATCGTTTGCGGGAAATCGATATTTCATCACTTTTGTTGATGACTAGCTGAATACCCGGCGTCGCCCGGGTTCTTATGATTCTTAAGAGAGCGATTATATTCAATCTAGTGCAGGCTGCATGTCGGTATAAACATTTTGGACAGTGCGATCTTTTTTCTCTATATACACGTCTTCATGATAATCTAAAATCGTGATCCTTTTTTTAAATTGTGACTTTTTTGACCGTTTGATTAAAACCTCCTGTTTACCCGTCTACAATTGCCGTCTATCAAATCTTCACAATAATCCAGGCTCAAATCAAAATTTGCAAGTTACGCAACAGTTTCCATTTACCAACGCCGGCATTAAATATAAGCACTAAGCGCTTTCATAAATTCTCATAAGGTTATTTTGCAAATTTCGCGATTTTAACCTTAGAAAACTTCGAGAGGCATCTCCAAAATTTTATGGCAATCCGATGAACGGTAAAGTTTTGAAATTTCGTGGTTTTTTGACCATTTCCGACCCATTTCTTCATTTAAGATACCTTTGCGGGCTAGTGTACAACCTTTCCTCAAAGCTTCATCAAAATCGAACATATTGCAAATTTCGCGGCTCTTGGACCATTTTCCGCCCATATCTTCCACTTTGAAACCTTTCCGGGCAAGCGTCAAACCATTCCTCAATGTTTACCAAAACTGGGATTTTGAAATTTTGCGGTTTTTGACAATTTTCTGAAAATTTCTTCAACTTAGAAACCGTTCAATTCATTCCCAAAGTTTGATTGCAATCGGATGAACGGTATAATTTTTTGAATTTTTGCCATTTTTGGACCTTGGAAACCTTGCGCCAAAGGGTCTAACCATTGACCAAAATTTCATCGCAATCGGATGAATGGTATAGTTTTTGAATTATCGCGGTTCTTGGACTATTTCCCACCCATTTCTTTAAATCAGAATCCTTCACACGCAGCGTCCAATCCAATCTCCAAAGTTTTATAACAAACGAACATTTGGCAAATTTTTCGCAGTTTCTTCTACTTGAAACCTTCGGGCAAGCGTCGAACCATTCCCCAATGTTTTACCAAAACTGTAAATTTTGTAATTTTCGCGTTTTTTGGTCCATTTTCCGCAAATTTCTTCAACTAAGAAACCTTCCCTGGCAAGCGTTCAACCATTCCCAAAAGTTTTATTGCAATCGGATAAGCGGTATAATTTTGTTATTTTCGCGGTTTTTGGTCCATTTTCCGCAAATTTTTTTCAACTTAGAAACCTTCCCGGTCAAGCGTTCAACCATTCTCCAAAGTTCCATCTCAATCGGCTTTAGCCAATTTCGCGGTTTTTGAACCATTTTCCGCAGATTTCATCTACTTGGAAACCTTCCCGGGCAAGCGTCGAACCATTCCCCAATGCTTTACCGAAACCATAAATTTTGCATTTCGCGGTTTTTTGGACAATTTTCCGCAAATTTCTTCCATTTAGAAACCTTCCCTGGCAAGCGTTCAGCCATTCCCCAAAATATATTGCAATCGGATGAACGGTATAATTTTGCAAATTTCGCGTTTTTTTTGACCATTTCACAGACATGAGACATAGCCTATGACACTTTTCCCGATCGACATGAACATACTGTGAAAAATTCGTGAAGATCGGTTCAGCGGTTTAGACGCCCATAAGGGACAAACATACAAACATACTTTCACTTTTATATAGATGTATAGATTGAGATTGAGCAATTGAACGAAAAAAAGAAAAATTGCTAAAATTTGAAATAATATGAGTCTGGCCGAAAAACGGCTAGGAAATACAAATACAATGATCCCAAGCTAAAAGTGTCAGCACTGACGATTGTCAGCACTAACGTGCTACGAATTGTGTAACTTAGTGACGTATAGAAATGTTTACTTACGTCGCTAACTAAAACCAAAAAATAATTAAATGATAAATTATTGGCTGCCGAACGGGATAAAAAGTATCTTATGTCCGTCTCCTGGCTCTAAGCTACCTCCCTACCAATTTTCACCCAAATCTGTTCTGCCGTTCTTGAGTTATAAGTGGTGTAAATAACACGACTTTCTTTTATATAGATAAGACGCGTTATACTTCTGTGTATTTTTTGAAGAGGCAATAGAAGAGTTTAAACAATTTAAACTTACAATACAACTTACGGATACAAGGTACAAATTTTTCGGTCGGATAAGGGCCGCGAATATGTGAACAAGGAGATCGAAAACTTTTTGTGTTCGAATCGGATTAAGAGGCAGCTGACGGTACCATACACGCCACAGCAAAATGTTGTGGCGGAAGGGGCAAATAGGACGATCGTGGAGATGGCTCGTAGCATGTTGATACATGCGGAACTGGATAAAGTTTTTTGGGCTGAGGCTGTGTTGACTGCTGTTTATTTGCACCAGTTTGGGTGATACGACTTCATTTGAATTATGGCATAGAAGGAAACCGTTCGTTGCACATTTAAAGATCTTTGGATCACATGCTGTTGTGTTGGATAAAACAGCTACTTACTGTGTTTACTGGGTATTGTGTGCTGTTTATTGGGTATTGTGATCAATCTAAGGCGTATAGGTTGATGGACCCGACAACTAAAAGAATAATTGTAAGTCGACTCGTAATATTCTTTGAAAAATCTCCAAGCAATTTTCAGCAATTTAAACTGAGTGAAGAAAGTGTTATGGAAAATCTACGTGGTTTTAAAGAATTAAGAAAGAAAAAAGAAGAAGTAAAGCTAAACAGATGATTGTTGTCTGTGAAGAGAACGCAGCGGAAGACTATCTTAGAGATACCAGTATGTATGATAAAGCTATGTGCGAGGAATTTGATGGTGACTCCTGTGGAATATAGTGCAGTGAGCGCAGAAGCTGCTGCGGAATCAGAAGGAGCTGAAAGTTATTTTATGAATCATGATACTATGAGCGTGGAAGGAGCTGGAGAAGCAGACGTAGTTGAAGAAAGTACACGCCGTATTGGCCCGGGAAGGCCAAGAGTTATTCGAAATGGTCAAAAAGGGCGACCAAGAACGCAGCCAAACTATTTAAGTGCATGTGAGCATATTGAACTTCCTAGAACTGTGGAGGAAGCATTAAAAAGCTCAAATGGAAAACATTGGAACAAATCAATGGAGGTAGAATATGATGCTTTAATCAAAAATGACACATGGTCATTAGAGGATCTTCCAGAAGGGCAAAAGGCCGTTGGGTATAAATGGGTATATGCCATTAAACGCAATAAGGATGGAGAGGTATGCGTTTCAAGTCAAGATTAGTGGCAAAGGGCTGTGCACAACGATCTGGTGTGAATTATTTTGAAACATTCTCGCCAGTTGTACGATAAGCAATAATTCGATTAATAGTTGCATTGGCATTAGAACACAAATTGTATATGCATCAAATGGACGTAACATCCGCTTATTTGAATAGGGAGCTTCATGATGAACCTGAATATTTCGTAAGCAGCGGAACATCCAAATCGAGTTTTAAGACTAAAAAGTCTTTGTATGGTCTAAAGCAAAGCGGACGTGAGTGGAATACTAAACTGGATAGTGTTCTAAGAGATATTGGATTTTCACCGTGTGTCAGCGAAAGGCGTGTTTACACAAGAAATGCGTGCAATAAGATTTACATAATTGCCGTTTATGTAGATCTCATTATCGCTTGTTCAGAAAAATCTGATCTTCTTAAAATAAAGTCGGTAATAGCGAATAATTTTTGACGTGGTTTGCGGTGGACAGCTATCACACTTTTTAAAACCCTTGCAGAGGGTATTATAAAATTGTGCGGATGTTTGTAACGCATTGAAGGAAGCATCTCCGACCACATAAAGTATATAGCCCTGTCCGTCTGTCCGTCCGTCTGTCCTTCTGTCCGTCCGTCTGTCCGTCTGTTTCTATGCTATCTCCTCCGACAGTTTTAAAGCTATCCTTACCAAACTTTGCACGAAGTCTTTTGGTACAAATACGCTGCACATTTGTCGGAACCGGCCGGATCGGATGACTATAGCATATAGCTGCCATAGGAACGATCGGTTGAAAAACTAGTTTTAGTGAGAAAAACTTTTTTGATTTTAATGGAAACGCCTTCAAAAAAACATATTTCTTAGTTTAGTGTCCTTTTCTATGATTTCACTAAGTTTGGTCGAAATCGGATGACTATAGCATATAGCTGCCATAGGAACTGTCAATAGTAGAAGCGAAAAACTTTTAAGGAAAACGTCCAAATTATTGGCATACACCTATTTTATAACTTACGCAAATCCCTACAAAAGTTTGCTAATAAACGGATGACTACACTCAGAAAAATGCCTAAAATAAATTCTATTAAACATATTGTCCTAATATTTTACGTAAACAAAACAAAAACTGAAAATAAGAAAAATATGCTATAAAAAAACTCTTAGGAAAAAACTTTTCTAAAAACAAGGAAAAGGCCAGATTTTTTTGATTTTTAGGGTCGGCGATTTTTCTAAGTTCTTTTCTTAAAAACAGGGGCAAAATTAACCTTTAATTTTAGAAAATGGTAGCCCTTAGAAAGACTACTGTAATTTCTTTAAAAACAGAAAAAATTTTCTGGAACTAATTTTCTTAAAAACATGGCGATAGTAGCCATTGCTTTTAGAAAAAAAGGTGTTAGATTCAGAAATGTTTTCTCCAGTTCAGAAATGTAAGTAGGCCATTCAGACGTACCACTGCAACGCCGTGTGAAATAGCCTAACCGTCTAAGCGGCCGTCTTGCGCGCGACAAAGGTCATTGGGTTCAATCCCGTCAGTCCCTGAAAATTTTTATTTATTTGGCAAAAATTAATCAAAGTAGTTGGGGTGTTCGAACGAAGCGGACCTGGAGCTGGACCGGTGGTGGACTGGGACCTGGACCCGGTGGTGGATCTGGACCACCTCACCTGGTGGTGGATCTGGACCCGGTAGTGGATCTGGACCTCCCGGTGGTGGATCTGGACCACCCATCCGGTGGAGGATCTGGACCACCCATCCGGTGGAGGATCTGGACCACCCGGTTGTGGATCTGGACACGGTAGGTGGAAATGAACCGGTGGTGGATCTGGACCCGGTAGTGAATCTGCACCCTCCCGGTGGTGGATCTGGACCACCCGGTGGAGAATCTGGAACCGGTGGTGGAACTGGACCACCTGGTCACCTGGTGGTGGACCTGAACCGGTGGTGGACTTGGACCTGGACCAGGTGGGGGGTCTGACCCTGAGCCGGTGGTGGACGTGGACCAGGAGGTGGCCATTGGTGTGGACCTGGACCCGGTGGTGGACCTGGAACCGGTGGTCTTAAACAATTTTTTCTGCTTTTAAGAAAGTACCTTTCTATTATTAAAATTTGTTCTTATATTAGAACAAAAAATTTTATTTTAAGAAAATAGTTTTATGATTCACAAAGAAATTCTAGTTCTAAGCAAAAAGTAGCCCCTTTGGCTAAGAAAGCCCTATAATATTTAGAAATTATTTTTCTAAATTTTAGGTGAGTCGCCTTAGGACGGATTTCAAAGGCGAATTTCTAATTTTAAGGGTTAATTTGGTTTTTTCTTTTTTTCCTACCACTTTAGTTTCAGTATGAATGATCGGTCGAAAAAGAAGTTCTAGTGAGAAAAACGTTTTTGTTTTAAATGGGATCGCCTCTAAATTTCGTATTTAACACTGTATTATGGTTTTCCATGATTTTACCAAGTTTCGTCGAAATCAGACATCAACGTAGTGTATATCCCATATAAAAGTAAGGTCCAAAAATTAGTCTTTCTTAGAAAAACGTTTTTGCTTTCAATGGAAGCTGCAAGGGTATACAAAACTTCGGCCGAGCCGAAGTTAACTTTCCTCTATTTTTTGTATCCAAAAAAAGCTGACTGTTAGCTATTCACGCATAACATTTCAATGCCACCAAATAGAAATATTTGATAATATATAAATCTGCTTGTACTTTGATGATAGATATAGAAAATAAGTTTGCTTATATATCCACCTATATAGATTCAAGTGATTTGTCGCAATTTCTTCTACTATTGCAACATACACACAAACGAATGCGCGCAAGTGGCCGCGCGCGATAACTGACTATGAAAACCCCCTCTCTCCCACAAGCAAAATTGATTCGTATATAACTTTGGTGTTTTTTGTCCGATCTTATTGATCTTTTTAGAATATTTAGATATTGGGCCTTACATTATGTATATAAAATTTCAAGGGTCTAAATTTAAAATTGTGGTCTTGACAGTTTTTTGCGCTTAAAGGGTGGGAGGGGGTGGAATTTTCCCAATCTGAAAAAACTCGATTTGAATCTGGTATACTCCTACTAAGCAAAAATTGGTATCTATATCTTAATAAAAAAAATAAATAAAGTAAAAATAAAAATAGGGTAACGAATTAAAACTGTTAATGCTAGATCAAGAATATATATACTTTATAGGTCGAAAATGCTTCTTCTAACTTTTACATACTTTTACAAACTTCTATCTGCCTCCCATTGGGAACACTTTAAAATGAGTTACGGTTTTCCAATATTAGTAATTTTTTAAGTTGGGGGAATTATTGGAAATCTCAGGAGATTTTATAATAATCGATTGTGTTTTTAACTAAGCGCTTAATGTTAGCCATTTGATCAAGTATCCAAGAACATTCGTTAAACTCTACACATACCCTTTCTTAATCGATATGCAATCTCGAGAGATTTCTGATAATATTATACTATATCCATTTTCCGAACTTCTGTGTAAGACGTCGTTTATCTTTTTTAGTTCCATATAGTCGGAGTAGTCACGCAAGCTCGAATACTATATACAATTTAGGTCAAACTATACATACTTACATAAATATAAATTAAAGCTAACTTCCGTTCTGAAAAAAGCGTTGTACCCTGGCATATTCTAATGCTACCAAAAATAAATAAATGTAAATATATTTATATGCTTGAACCTTGACGTTAGATATAGTAAACAAGTTTGCTTAAATATCCACTTATATATATTTATGTCATTTGTCGCAATTTCTTCTACTGATGCTCGGGATGATATTTATTGGACTGCAAAAGGTAACCGACAGATAACTCGTAATAGCTGCCACAAATTTAGAAGCCTAAAAGCCAAATTTTACCTTTGAAGGCTGTTATGCGTTTGTCGCAAACAATCAGTATTTTTGTATATGAAAAAAAGCTGACTGTTAGCTATTCACGCATAACACTCCAATGCCATCAAAAGAAAATATGTGATAATATTTATATCTGCTTGTACCTTGAGGTTAGATATAGTTAACAAGTTTGCTTAAATTTTTCCCATATGTATATTAATTTGATCTGCTGCAGTTTCTTCTACTGATGCTCGGGATGATATTTATTGGACTGCAAAAGGTAATCGACAGATAACTCGTAATAGCTGCCACAAATTTAAAAGCCTTAAGCCAAATTTACACTTGAAGGGTGTTATGCGTTTGTCGCAAACAATCAGTATTTTTGTATATGAAAAAAAAGCTGACTGTTAGCTATTCACGCATAACACTCCAATGCCATCAAAAGGAAATATGTGATAATATTTATATCTGCTTGTACCTTGAGGTTAGATATAGTTAACAAGTTTGCTTAAATTTTCCCATATGTATATTAATTTGATTTGCCGCAGTTTCTTCTACTGATGCTCGGGAAGATATTTATTGGACTGCAAAAGGTAACCGACAGATAGCTCGCAATAGCAGCCAGAAATTTAATTGCCTTAAGCCGAATTTCCACTAGAAGGGCGTTATGCGTTTGTCGCAAACAATCAGTATTTTTTTGTATATGAAAAAAAAAGCTGACTGTTAGCTATTCACGCATAACACTCCAATGCCATCAAAAGGAAATATATGCTAATATTTATATCTGCTTGTACCTTGACGTTGGATATAGTTAACAAGTTTGCTTAAATTTCCCATTATGTATATTAATTTGATTTGAAGCAATTTCTTCTACTGATGCTCGGGAAGATATTTATTGGACTGTAAAAGGTAACCGACAGATAGCTCGCAATAGCAGCCAGAAATTTAATTGCCTTGGCCGAATTTCCACTAGAAGGGCGTTGTGGGTTTGTCGCCAACAAATCAGTATTTTTTGTATATGAAAAAAAAGCTGACTGTTAGCTATTCACGCATAACTTACTCCAAAGTCATCAAAAGAAATATATGCTAATATTTATATCTGCTTGTACTCGTTGTTATATAGTTAACAAGTTTGCTAAAATTTCCCATTATATATATTAATGTGATTTGCCGCAGTTTCTTCTACTGATGCTCTGGATGATATTTATTGGACTGCAAAAGGTAACCGACAGATTACTCGTAATAGCTGCCACAAAATGAATAGCCTAAAGCAAAGTTTACACTAGAAGGGTGTTATGCATTGATTGCCAACATTCAGTATTTTGTATCTGAAAAAGCTGACTTTTAGCTATTCACACATAACATTCCAATGCAACAAAAAGAAATATCTATGTCTACACATCTATATAAAAGTGAAAGTATGTTTGTATATTTGTCCCTTATGGGCGTCTAAGCTGCTAAACCGATCTTCACGAATTTTTCACAGTAAGTTCATGTCGATCAGGAAAGTGTCATAGGCTATGTCTCTGAAATGGTCCAAAAACCGCGAAATTTGCAAAATAATTCCGTTCATCCGATTGCAATGAAAATTTGGGAATGGATGAACGCTTGCCCGAGAAGGTTTCTAAGTAGAAAATAATGCGGAAAACGGTCTAAAAACCGCGAAAATTGCAAAAATTACGTTTTCGCTGTAACTTTGGAAAATTCATCGACGCTTGCCCGGTAAGGTTTCCAAGTAGAAGAAACCGCGAAATTTGCAAAATGTTCGTTTGTTATAAAATTTTGGAGAATGTTTAGACGCTTGCGCGTGAAGGATTCTGATTTGAAGAAATAGGCGGGAAATAGTCCAAAAACCGAGATAATTCAAAAAACTGTACCGTTCATCCGATTGCGAGGAAATTTTGGTCAATGGTTTGACGTTTGGCCGCGAAAGTTTCTAAGGTCCAAAAATCGCGAAATTAAAAAATTATACCGTTCATCCGATTGCAATCAAAATTTGGGGAATGAATTAAACGCTTGCTCTGGAGGTTTTCTATGTTGAAGATATTTGCAGAAAATTGTCCAAAAACCGCGAAAATTAAAAAATTTGCGGTTTCGGTAAATCTTTGGATAGTGGTTCGACGCCTGCCCGGAAAGGTTTCCAAGTAGAAGATATGGGAGGAAAATGGTCCAAGAACCGCGAAAATTGCAAAATGTTCGATTTTGACGATGCTTTGAGGAATGGTTGTACGCTTGCCCTCGAAGGAATCTAAATTGGAGAAATGGGCCGGAAATAGTCATAGAACCTTAAATAGTAAATGACGATGGTAAATGGAAGCTGTAGATTACACGGTCCAAAATATTGCGAAATTTGCAAATTTTTGATTTGAGCCTGGATTATTGTGAAGATTTGATTGACGGCAATTGTGGACGGGTAAATAGGAAGTATTAACCAAACGGTCAAAAAAGTCACGAAATTTGCAATATATTCATGATTTTAGATTATCATGAAGACGTGTATATAGAGAAAATATACCGACATGCAGCCTGCACTAGATTGAATATAATCGATCTCTTAAGAATCATAAGAACCCGGGCGACGCCGGGTATTCAGCTAGTATGCTAATATTTATATCTGCTTGTACTTTGACGTTAGATATAGTAAACAAGTTTGCTTAAATATCCACTTATATAGATTTAACGATATATCGCCATTTCTTCTATTATTTCTCGGAATGACATTTTGTTGGACTGCCAAAGATAACCGACAGATAACTCGTATTAGCTGCCACAAATTTTATAGTCTACAGAAAAATGTACACTTGAAGGGTGTTATGCGTTTGAAGCAAACAATCAGTATTTTTGTATATGAAAAAAAAGCTGACTGTTAGCTTTTCACACATAATATTCCAATGCCACCAAAAAGAAATATATGATAATATTTAAATCTGCTTGTACTTTGACGATAGATATAGAAGACAAGTTTGCTTAAATATCCACTTATAAATATTTATGTGATTTGTCGCAATTTCTTCTACTATTGCTCGGGATGATTCTTATTGGACTGCGAAAGGTAACCGATTCGTTATAGCTGCCACAAATTTAAAAGCCTAAAGCCAACTTTACACTCGAAGGGCGTTATGCGTTTGAAGCAAACAATCAGTATTTTTTGTATATGAAAAAAAAGCTGACTGTTAGCTATTCACGCATAACACTCCAATGCCATCAAAAGGAAATATGTGATAATATTTATATCTGCTTGTACCTTGAGGTTAGATATAGTTAACAAGTTTGCTTAAATTTTCCCATTTTGTATATTAATTTGATTTGCCGCAGTTTCTTCTACTGATGCTCGGGATGATATTTATTGGACTGCAAAAGGTAACCGACAGATAACTCGTAATAGCTGCCACAAATTTAAAAGCCTAAAGCCAAATTTACACTTGAAGGGTGTTATGCGTTTGAAGCAAACAATCAGTATTTTTTGTATATGAAAAAAAAGCTGACTGTTAGCTATTCACGCATAACACTCCAATGCCATCAAAAGGAAATATGTGATAATATTTATATCTGCTTGTACCTTGACGTTAGATTTGGTTAACAAGTTTGCTTAAATTTTCCATTATGTATATTAATTTGATTTGTCGCAATTTCTTCTACTGATGCTCGGGATGATATTTATTGGACTGTAAAAGGTAACCGACAGATAGGCAATAGCAGCCAGAAATTTAAATGCCTTAAGCCGAATTTCCACTAAGGGCGTATATGCGTTTGTCGCAAACAATCAGTATTTTTTGTATATGAAAAAAAGCTGACTGTTAGCTATTCACGCATAACACCCAATGCCATCAAAAAGGAAATATGTGATAATATTTATATCTGCTTGTACCTTGACGTTAGATTTGGTTAACAAGTTTGCTCAAATTTTCCATTATGTATATTAATTTGATTTGTCGCAATTTCTTCTACTGATGCTCGGGAAGATATTTATTGGACTGTAAAAGGTAACCGACAGATAGCTCGCAATAGCAGCCAGAAATTTAATTGCCTTGAGCCGAATTTCCACTAGAAGGACGTTATGCGTTTGTCGCAAACAATCAGTATTTTTTTGTATATGAAAAAAATGCTGACTGTTAGCTATTCACGCATAACACTCCAATGCCATCAAAAGGAAATATGTGATAATATTTATATCTGCTTGTACCTTGAGGTTGGATATGAGTTTACAAGTTTGCTTAAATTTTCCCATATGTATATTAATTTGATTTGCCGCAGTTTCTTCTACTGATGCTCGGGATGATATTTATTGGACTGCAAAAGGTAACCGACAGATAACTCGTAATAGCTCCCACAAATTTAAAAGCCTATAGCCAAATTTACACTTGAAGGGTGTTATGCGTTTAAAGCAAACAATCAGCATTTTTTGTAAATGAAAAAAAAACTGACTGTTAGCTATTCACGCATAATACTCCAATGCCATGATCAAAATGACGCAAGACTGGAAAGTCTTCCGTGTCAACTTGATCAATATTGCTTTAAAAATGAGGAATTAACTAAAACTGCTTTGGAAAGTTCTTCTAGCATTTTAATTGTTCCTCACTGTTACAATAATCATTTTTATATCTTATCTTTATCAATAAAAGTAAGACTGGAATTTATGTTCCTAGATCCATTTGGGCGGACATCGGCTGCTCAAAAGTTTGTTAGGTACTATGATAAACTTTTAAAAGACATTAGTAAGAATAATTACAGATGTGTGCAGGGTTCGAAATGACTTAACTATTGACTAAAACAAAATGATTTTTTGACTACGACTGCGGAATCAAATCGTAAAAACTAATAGTTAAATAGTTTTCATAAAATATGATTTGATCAACTAGGCTAAAAAAATATGAACAAAAACTAAACAAAATTTTAGTCATTAGTCGTTTTGCAACATTTGACTATTGGCAATTTAGTTGTTTCAGTTGACTTGACTTAACTTGACTATCAACTGAGTAGTTGCTTTGAAACATTTGACTAACGACAACGGAAATCTGTGAAATAAGTTGGCATTTAAAGAAAAGACTACTAGTTAGGTTAGGTTAGGCAATCATTATGTAAATTTGTTTTATTTTTGTATTCTTCAGGTTCAAAAATTGGCAAGTCTTCAACTGCCCGATTGATAAAAGATAGATTGAGTTTACTCAGTTGATAGTCAAGTCAAAGCTCAAGTCAGTAAAAAACTAAATTGTCAATAGTCAAATGTAGCAAAACGACTAATGACTAAAATTTTGTTTAGTTTTTGTTCATATTTCTTAGTCTAGTTGATCAAATCATATTTTATGAAAAACTAATTAACTTTTAGTTTTTATGATTTGTGATTAAAGTCAAGTTTATGGATTTAGTCGATTTACAAATATTGACTAAATGATAGGTTAGTTTTTAGTTAAAATTAAAGACTATTGCTAATATTTAGTCAGCAATTCGAGCCCTGGATGTGTGTTCAAAATTCATGACTTTCAGAATGATACAAATAATTGTGGCATTTTTATTTTGCAGTTTGCAAATGCCACATAAACGACATGCCTCTCTTAAATTTACAATCAACTTGTTTGTTTAGAAGAGGCGTTTTTGAAAAACTTGTAAATTGTGGCGATTCGTTGTTAAATATATGTCTTCATTGCTGTAAAGACATAAGCCATGAGGACAAGCTGCTATGCAATACCTGTGGTCGAAATATTTGCATTCGATGCACTACAAATTTATACGCTTTGCCAAGCTAGTTTTCAATAGAGGCGTTGTTTAAAATAATTTGCTAAGCAAAGCATCATACCAGCAGGTGCACAGACCATATGGTAAGTAAAGCTAAGTTGAGCTTGTGCATGAGCCATACTTGCTTGAAGGAAGGTAGCGTATATTGGAAACATGTTCCAGTGAGCCAGAAACTGACAACATCTGTGCTGCAATGCGCCGGAGACAGTCATTTTGTTGGCTTTTTGAACTTGGATCCCTGAAACTTCTTCCAACGATGCAGTCTGCCTGCAGCGCTCCAGGGCAACTTACCTATTGCAATTTACCCGTCTGATTTCATGCGTCTGCTAGATAATGAGTGGAATAGGCCTACTGGGGAACCACTTTAAAAAAAACGCGCCATGAACTCTACCTCAATGGTGGTGTGGAAAGAGTTCCTAAAATGATTTAACCCATACGTTCCGAGATTCAGGAGATGAAGAACAAGCTCGTCATTTGTGGAATACGAACCTTAACAAACGAGCCTTAACAAAGAACTATTCCAGTTATTTAACAACTTCATATACCTTTATAACTTTTTTTTATTAATTTTTTCTTAAGTTTAATTTTTCTTATAATTATTTTTTTTTCTTAATTTTAATTTTTCTTATACTATTTTTTATAAAATTAATTGGCAGCTCCGCTACCAGCTCTGCCTCCAGCTCCGCCACCAGCTCCGCCTCCAGCTCGGCCACCAGCAGCTCCAGCAGAGGTTGGTCTAGCCCCGCGGCCACCTCGACCGCCGCGACCACCACGTTGCCGCTTTGGCACCGGCTGCTGCTCCTCTTCGTTATGAACTTCGGCCGATTCAGGGTCAGGGCGCTTCGAGCCGATAACAATGTTCACTATGAACCTTACCTTAACCTTAACCTTGATAAAAAATGATTTTTTACACACCGATTTTTTTATTTTTATAATTTGGCTCATTTTGCTTTTTCTTCACTCGCCTTCTCTTCTTGGTGTTCCCATTAGCTTTGGAAATTAGGCGGTGGCACGGTTGCCACACTGTCAAAATAGCAGGCCAGGGCTGATCAATAATGTAGGGAAAATGTTTTCCTCTTAATTCATGTCGATGTTATGTTATGTTGAATTTGTTAGTGTGCCCAAGGCTGGCGTTAGGCCCTTTATTTTGCAAAAAATAGAAAAATTGACTTTTCTCCAAAACTGTACGGTCGATTTGAATGATTTATGCATCAAAATCATTGTCAAATTATTGCCAATGATTGACACTACCGTGCACAACGTGCCATTGTCTCAGAGAAAATATAAAAGTTAACGTCGAATTTAAATTTGGCCAGAGTGACCTTTGCTGCAGATTGATCACGGCGCCACTGTCGCTGGCGCCACTGTCGCTGCCACTGTTGTTGGCACTGGCGCCACTGTCGCTGGCAGGCTCAGCAGTGGAAAATATGAAGCCGAGCCACCCCCACTGTAAAGCGTTTTGCTCAAAAACGGTGCGGTCGATTGAGCTGAAACTTGCTAGGTACACTCTTAAATCTCTCTCCTATAAGCTAATATACCGTGCAATGTGTGCCATTGTCTTGGAACTTAGCAGTTGACGCATATTTAAAAAGTATTTTTTTTGAAGGTTTTTTGTATGGGAATTTTTAGAAGTTGGTCCACTGTTAGCCGTTTTTATCAAACTTAAAAAAAACTGTACGGTCTACTGAGCTGAAATTTTGTGAGCATATACTTAAATATGGTATACCGTGCATATCATGCCATTATCTGAGAGAGGAGATATACCCAAAAATGTGGCGATCCGATTTTTTAGTGTCACATTTTCGGTACCTGCAATTCTCAAATCCACCCAAACCTCATTAAATACAATAGATTGTGATTTTCTAAACATTTTGCAATTTAATTTGTCTCAAAAAGTTAAGTAGTTCCTGAGTAAATTAAAAAATAAAAAAGTATTTTTGTTCCATATTCCACCGTTCCAGATCGACGCTAAACAGTCGACGCTATTTTGACGCACATGTTCACATTAGCACACGTGCGTCAAAATAGCGTCGATGAGTTAGCGTCGATTTTGGGACGATGGAATCTGGAACATGAAGGCATTTTTTTATTTTTAAATTAAATTTGTATTAATCAACAAAATTAAAAATGTTTTTAAATGCAAAATTGTTATAATTGAATAAACTATTAATTTATACATGTGGGTGGATTTTGCTATATACTGTGGATAACTAGCTATATACTATTGGGACCTAGATTTTTTAAAAAAATTGTAAAAAGTTTTGAGCATAAGTCTTAACAGTGGACCAACCTCTGGCGGTTTTCATACAAAATGCCCAAAAAAATTACGTTTTTAGGTCAAGCCTTATAACTCCACTTTTAAGAGATGTAAGAGGAACTTTGTGATTAAACTTATGTGGTGATGTTTGTGGTATGTTGTCATGTGCACTTTGTATAATAATTTTGCTGATGTTAGCTGCCTCTTTGTTAATAATTAAACTAATTTTAATTTTGTTGTTTATGTCTTCGCTTATTTGATAAAATGACTTCCAATCTGTCTTTATTTTAAAAAGGTCTGGACTATTTTGTTTTGGTTAGGGAATGAGAAATCAGAATAGGAAAATGATCACTTCCACATAGGTCATCAAAAATCTTCCTGTAAATGGTGCGAGTGTGGGGAGCAGGATTAAGTAAAGTGTTGTGGTGGTGTAATGTGATTTGTCGTTCAAAATAATATATCGTGATTGTTCTATGATTTTGCCAAAATTTCTTTGTTTTCAAGGGATCCCCAGTTGTTGTGCCAACTGTTAAAGTCCCGAAAAGGAAGGGATATTTTGGTGGCCCAGTATATTTTCAAGACTCTGATGAGAAAAGGATTTGTTTGGGGAATATAAATCGAAAAGATTGCTATTTTTTGTTTTGATTGGATTTCTATTGCAACTGTTTCTAGATCGTTGTTGGTGTTTAATTCTGTATATTGTATGGATTTGTGAACTAAAATGCCTGCTCCACCAAAACTGTTGGATGCATCACATGTTAGTAGATTGTAATTAATGGGTACTGGTAAATTGTTGTTATCAAATATGTGTGTTTCTTGGATTGATAAATTGTGAGGTGAGTGTACTTTAATTATTATTAATAGCTCACTATAGTTGTTTACGTATCCTTCGATGTTCCATTGAAGGATTTTAAGAGACATTTTGATGGTTTTAGAGTTTAATGGTAAGTAAGAAAGTATGTTATATATTAACTGAAGTGAGCTATTTGTTGTATTTGAAAAAAGATCTCGGCTGGACTGACAGTGGGAGAAGCTTAAGTAGTTTCCCGCCCAACCGAGATCTGTATAATTATAATACTATAATTACATAATGTCTTTTAAGTCAGCAAAAAATTTGAGTCATCTGATTCAGATTTAAGAGTAGATTTGTGATTGGGTAGTTTTGATTTTTTCGTGGCAGCCTTGATTTGGTTGATCACCCTTTTAGATGTTTTTCTTGGGAGATTTTTAACTTTTTTTGGCATGGTACCGTTACCTTTTTGGGATGTGGAAGCGGCCTGTGGTGGCATATAGTCATCAAGGTCCTCGTAGTTGATGATGTTTCGTTGCTTGTTGTTGGATGATGTGGTTAAATTAGTGATTGGTAGACTGAATGGTAGACTGATCGTGCAGCCTTGTTGTCAAGTTTTAAGCGGGTTTTTATGGCCATAATCTCCTGTTCTTTGATAAAAACTGGACATTTTCTATCAAAAGATGAGTGGTTGTTTTCAAAAGTTCAATCCGGTGCAGTTGACGCAGTGTAAGCCATTTGTACATTTTGTCATTTCCTCAATATCGCAGTGTTGTCTTTGTCCACATGTAGTGCATGTTGGATCGGCAGAGCGGCAGATACGTAGTGTGTGTCCAAATCGTAAACATTTCTTGCAACGCATGGGTAGCGGAATATAGGTACGAACACTGGTTTTCTCATATCCGACAAAGATATATTCAGGAAGGTCATGTAAAGCGAATGTAAGGATAATAAGTCCGGTTTCGATCAGTTCATCTACCTTTTTTTTGGGGTTTTTTTTAATTGCATACACAGATTGGCTGCTAAGCTCCTTTAGAATTTCATCCTCAGGAATTGATCGGAGATCGTTGCAATAGATAACTCCTCTGCAAAAGTTTAATGATGGGTGTTCGGTGACATTTACGGTGATTTCATTTGAAAGTGCCGTTAATTTTAAGAGTTTGCTTGCTTGGCGATGGTCTTTGGTTTTGATTAAAACCGCTCCATTTCTCATCTTCTTGCACATGTCCACTACACCGTCACAAGTGTGGTCTATCATTTTCTTAATCAAAAATGGCGAAACTTTCTCAAGAGTCTCTCCTTTGCTGTTGTTGTCATCAATGTTTAATGAAGTATTAACATTGTTGTTCACTCTTTCATTATGAGGTATTTTTGGTCCAAGCGAGAGGTTCATCGTAGAAATGGTTGGGTTTTGCGACTTTGTCAAGTCTGGTGGATCGGGAGGCAGCCCCATTGTAGGGTGCATTTTTGTTGTGCTTTGTGCACCTGTTCTCTTTAGTTTACTGTTAGGATGTTTAGTTGTTGTTGCGTTGAGAGAAACGAAAATGAAAGTAGAGAGTAGCTTTTAAGAAAGCTTTTTTGCTTTTGAGAGCTCCGTTGGTTCTTCCGCGATAAGAATTAAGCGTCCGATCACTTCGGCAGTTCGTCAGCGACTGAATTTTCAAAAGTATTTCTTAAATATGATCCAACTTTTTAACATCAATTTTTCACCTTGTTATTGCATCATGGCTCAAGCCATCGACATAACAATTGAGAACGACAACAAAAGCCTTATGAGTGTTCACAACAATCACTCTTTTGATAACGGGTGATTTTTCATTTAGGAAAGATTAATTTAAAAAAAAACACATAAAATCAGAAAAATGCATGAAATCTTTATTTGAATCGATTCCGGCGGTCCATATAATTTAATGTTTGAACTACTTGTTCATAATATTTCTAAAGTGTGTTCGGAACTAATGTTATTGGTTTTTTATTTTCAAACAAAAATCTCTGTTAATTTGTATGCTTTGATTAGAAACGAAAAATAAAATAATCATCTTGCTTGAATAATAAAAATAAAACTCGTTTCAAAAAATCATCGTTGATTTAAACAAAATAAAAACCTACCAATAAATAATAAATTCGATTAATATGAAAAAATCAATCAAAATTATTATGGTCGAAGAATAAAATAATAATGTTTAATAATTAATAGCGAATAATTTTTTTTGCAATAAAAATCGAAAATAAGATATCATGGTCTATCTGAGAAGCTGAACCGAAATTAATAGTGTCTTATCAAGAATACCTTTAAAGCATATCCTTCATATTTTTTTATCTAATCAAAAATTTTCAAAATAATTATTATTTTCGGTCCCTGCTTACTACATAAAAAATCCTGGAAAGAAACCTGGCGGCCTACTGTACAACAAATTTTATAATTTGAGAGCTAAATTCAAAAGAGGCAGAGTATTGACATTTGACCGAGCACAGGAGATAGAAAGTCCTATTCAAAATACATCTACAGGTAAATATATATTTTTATTTCGCATGTTGTCGAAAATAGTTTTGTTATAACACAATTGTGAACTTACATAAAATCATTCATATTTTTTATTAACTATCAATTGTGTTATCAATTAAAAATTAAAAATTATTTTCTTTTTCATTTAGGCGAAGAGCTGGATACCAACAAACTGTGGCTTCAGCTGAACATAGAGCCCAAGGAGGAGGTTTATGAGAAGTGGGCCCTCACTTTCGAAGAAAGTCAAAAAATTCTCAAGTCGGATATACGAAGAATTTCCCATTTTAAAGCAGGCATTTGGATACGAGCTCGTAAGTACAGAGTTTATTAAGTTTGTGCAAATGTATATAAAAGTCAGAAGAAAGCATATATATTCTTGATCAGCATCAACAGCCGAGTCAGAATAGCCATTTCCGACTGTCTTTTTGTCAGTCTGTGTGAACAAACTGATCTCAGAGACTGGTTTGGGCCATATACTCCTTATATTCACAGACTTGTTTCGTTCGTTTAATTTTGGCCACGCCCCCTTTTTGTAGTTTGATGTTTTGTTCTTTTGTGACATATTTTGTAATCACTATTATTTATCAATCAAGCAAAGGATTGGTAAAGATCGAATGAGCAATTAGTCAATTTAAAAGAAAATGAAAGATCGCCTCACTGACTCTCTTCATTGTTTATGATAATATAATGAAATTAAATATAAAAAAATAAATAAATTAAAATTACAATATTAATTTTAGATTGATGCAGACTTCAAGAGGATCTACGTCAACAATAATGGGTCATTTTTTGATAAGTGGCAGCAATTTAAATTAAA
This sequence comes from Lordiphosa collinella, assembly GCA_018904265.1. Classification (NCBI taxonomy): domain Eukaryota; kingdom Metazoa; phylum Arthropoda; class Insecta; order Diptera; family Drosophilidae; genus Lordiphosa; species Lordiphosa collinella. Next base: position 1,511 of record JAEIFV010001742.1, on the reverse strand, counting down.
TGCTTTACCTCTAATTACTTCAAAAATTAAAGAAGAGCGAAGCAAATACGTTTTGCGGACGTACGCTAATCAAGTAGAAGGTAAGAAGTACTTTATTTTTCAATTCCTTTTTTGATAGCAATTCAACTGTTGGCAATATCCATAACTTATTATTAATTTTTCTTTTGTCTTTTTCATAGAAACCAAAGATGGAATGATATTATTTCTTCTTCACCTGTGCTTGTCCCTACAATGCGAGCGAAGCGAAATTCTTCGGGAAATCGACTGTTTAAAGCTACCATCGAGGATTCCAGAAACAAGCTTATTATTTGGAAGAGCAACGTGGGAGAACTTCGATCTTACCTAAAGAGCTTGACTGATAAGTGTTGTATTGATAGGACAACTTTGCAACCATTTATTTGTTGCACGGGAACCGGTCCTTATAGTTTTGAAGTTTTTTTTGTATATGTCTCAGAGGTATTTTATAAATTGCCCGATATAATTACTTGTGCGTACTGAATTTGAAGTACCCCGATGAATGTTCACTTGTTTGGACATTTTTCTACTTTGAAGAAATTTTTTTTTTTAATTTCAAGAAAAAATCATCATATTTTCAAAGAAAAAATAACCCTAAAAATAATGGCGATCTTTCTTGGCGCCAAAACAATGGCGAATTTCTTAAATATACGGCGATTTTTTTTCTGAGTGTATACACTGGGAAGTTCGGTAGATGTTTCATCCAACAGCGTCTGCAATATCCTCCATGAGTTTTGCAAAGCATTTATTTTAGAATTTGCCGAGGATATTTGCCAGCTAACTTCATGACTGAAAATATCGTGGATAAATGCGCCTCGGGATTTGATGCCATTGGATTTCCACAATGTATTGGTGCAATTGGTAAGAATACATTCGCATGCGAAGTAATATTTAAAATACTTTAAATACATCATCCAGATGGATGCCACATTGAGGTGAAGCCAGCAGCTGCAGAGGCAACAGACCATTATAGTTACAAGGGCTGGAACTCAACTGTTTTATTCGCATGTGTCGATTATCGGTAATATGTTCAGAACTTGAATCTTTTTTCGTATTAATTACCATTGATTGCAGTTACAGGTTTCTCTATGTCAACATTGGCTGTCCAGAGCGCTGTTATGACTCCACTATATATCGGAAATGTGACAAACAAATGGTGGAATCATCATCCTTGCTGAAGGAAAGGTCAAGAGAATATGCGGCACCAATATTCCGCTGCTTCTGATTGCCGCAACTTAATGATGCCTTATCCATTTTCAACTACAGCTTCAGTGCAGCAAAAAACATTTAATTATCGTTTGACTAAGGCTAGGCAAGTAGTTCCTTCGCATCGGCAAAGGATTAGATAGTCGCCCAAAGAATAACGCAGCTATAGTCATTTGTTGTTGTATTCTGCACAACTTGCTGAATACATACAACAGCCAACAAAATTAAAGCTGGAAGATGGCTGCAAACGAGCATTGCGTTCAGCAGAGGACACAAAGTAAAGTAAAATG
>JAEIFV010001741.1:0-21360 GCA_018904265.1 Lordiphosa collinella | reverse complement strand
GTAAGAGAAATACTTACCAAAGCTTTCGTCTCTTTATGTGAGTGGTGAATTTTTCAATTTGATTTCAATATTTCACTTAAGAGAATCGAAGTAGTAAAACCGTTAAAGAAAGCTTTTATTGATGGGAAAAAGTAAAGAAATGATTTCTTTATTTTGATTTATGATTTAATGAAAATTATAAATATTTAAAAATTCTAAAAGGTTTTTATTCAGTTCAGACTTTAATATTAAAGCTTAGTTATATGAAAGGGCTTTAAGTTCTTTCATAAAATAATATACATTTTCCCCAAACTTCAGATAGTTATATCGAAATGAAGTCCATGTGCCCAATTTCTACAATCTCTGACATTTTCATAGAGATCGGATAATAAAAAGCAGCAGAAACGTTGCATACTTTTTTGCGCCGCATTCGCTGTTTGCTAACATAAAGTGGAAATGTTCACATTAATGTTAGTGCTCTGTTAATTAACATAAGGGGAGACTATTAAACATTAATTATCGAAGTTGGTCTGGGCCGACTTGAACTTACGCTTTCGTTTATACTCTGTACCAGAGGTACACAGAGTATAATAAGTTTGGGCAAAACAGGCCGAAGGAAACATCTCCGACCCTAAAAAGTCGATCTAGCCATGTCCGTCCGTCTGTCTGTCCGTATGAACAAACAGATCTCAGAGATGGTTAGAGATAGAGGTTTGACATGTTGCAGACAGATCAAGTTTATTTTCAATTTTTGTCACGCCCCCTCCCTCCAAGGCAATTTAGGAAAAAAGTCATATCTCCGACAGTTTTATAGATAGAATGTTCGTTCCTTCTGGACATATTTAGTAATCAGGATTATTGGTAAATATCGGATGAGCGATAGTCGAGTTATAAGGAAAACAAACAATTATGGGCAGTACCGGTCGCAACTGTGATGAGCAGCACTACACAGGTACCGAGTTTATTATTATCGGGCTTGTACGACTTTCTTACTTGTTATACTCTTTTTGAGCAATTAGACAGCCGACCTCAACCGCCCAGCTTCTACCAGATAAAAGCTCGATAGAGGGTGCCTATTGCGTCTTGTAAACTAAAAATAGGAAACTACCCTCAAAATGGCCACTGGAGATCAACTCACACCTGTGAAACCTCTAGGCTCACTATGGCCTCTCTTAATTTTAAAGAATAACTTTAACACAACTGCGTCTGGGCAGACAGAATGACACCCTACTCGTAGGAATTCTCACAGGACACTGTTGCTCAGTTTTGAAAAAAACAGTGTTGACCATAGAGATTACGTTGCTACTCTAATATGTGCTACTTTCAAAGTGGCTTAAAAGGGATGACCCTCCCTTTACTGTCAAAAAGTAAAAATTAAGGATTATATGGTATCACAATCGACCTATTCTTTGGTCTAAGTTTCACCGCTTCTACCATCTCAACCTTACCTAACCTACACTTGAAAAGTGTATTATAATTTTGCCCAAAAGTTTGGAACGCATAGAAGCAGGCCCGTCGAGCGGGGAAAACACCCTTCCCCCTCCCTGTCGACAGGCCTGCATCAGCAATATATATATCAACAATATATATACTTTATGTGGTCGGAGATGCTTCCTTCTTTGCGCACAAACATCCGAACAATTTTATAGTACCCTTGGCATCAGACTTCGGACTTATACGTTTTCTATACTATTTCATGATTTCATTAAGTTTGGTCTAAACCGGAAGACTGTATAGTACAGCTGCCATAGAAAAATAGGTTTGGAAAATAGTCTTAGTAGGCGTCCTGAAAATTTGTATGATCTTCAAGGGTATATAAACTTTGGCCGAGCCGGTGTTAGCTTCCCTCCATTTTTAAATAGAGGGTATATTAAAATTGTCCGGATGTTTGTAACGCAAAGAATGAAGCATTTCCGACCACATAAATTATATATATTATTGATCAGCATGACAAGCGGAGTTGATTTAGCCCTGTCCGTCTGTCCGTCCGTCCGTCCGTTTCTATGCTATCTCCTCCGTCAGTTTTAAAGCTGTCCTCACCAAAATTTGCACGAAGTCTTTTGATACAAATACGCTGCACATTTGTCGGAACCGGCCGGATCGGATGACTATAGCGCCTCCATACTTCGTATTTCTTAGTTTACAATGCATTTCCACGATTCTACCAAATTTGGTCGAAATCAGACATCTATATAGTATAACTGTCATAGAAAAGTAGTCTGAAAAGTAGTCTTAGTTAGAAAAACATTTTTGTTTTCAATGGAAATGTCCTCAAAACTAGCATGTATTTATGCTCCCACACAATTCTACAAATTTTGGTCAAAATTGGATGACTATAGCTTATAGCTCCCATAGGAACGATCGGTCGAAAAACTAGTTCTTGTGAAAAAAACTTTTTTGTTTTCAATTGAAACGTCCCTTACGTTGGCATATATTTATTTTATATACTTTTACACAATTCTACAAAGTGTTGTCAAAATCGGATGACTATAGCATATAGCTGCAGTATGAATGGTCGGTCGAAAAAGAAGTTTTAGTGTGAAAAAACTTTTTTGTTTTATATGGAGTAGCCTTCAAAAATGTACATGCTAGTTTGTTATGCTTTTCCAAGATTCCACTAAATTTGATCGAAATCGGACATCTATATAGTATTTGTTGGGGGGGTTTATGCTTTTGTCATATGATTTCTCGCAGAATTTTGCTTAAGTTTCAGCAGTGCTTTGACCACAGATTGAATCACTAAAATGAGTAAAATGACTTGTTTTTCTAAAATTTTCTAAGCCTACATTGGATATTTGATTTACAGTGGAAGATAAAACACCCTAAAGATGGAGGAGAAGAAAGTTTAATAAGATCCAAAAAAAACTGAACTTATATATAAAATTGCCTAGAAATTCTAAATGCCAACTATACTCGTGAAAACTATCCAGTAGAACCCAAGTTTGAATGAAAGCTATATAAAATACATTGCTCCTTAATCTAGTCTTTACTTTTATTTTCGATTTGACTGTATCTGAAAGTCATCAATCTATTAAATCCTTAATTTTTCCTTTCGTGAAATCCGGGCAAAAGCAGAAACTCGATATTATTTTTACACATTATCCGTATATCCCAGCACTTTCACGTTTATTTAATTAGCATTTTCAGCTTAAGCTATGTACTCAGACAAACTAAATTTGGACCTTGCTAAAAATACAACTTTTTAAATGAATAAAATGAGTTAAGTAATAAAAGTGCAAATGCAGGAGTATTTGGATGATATTTGAAGAGCAGAAGTCATGGGCAAACCCTTAGTTGTGTTTTATTTTGATTTTGTTGCTGGCTGCAGCCATTGTTGAATTCACTTAGCAAGGGTAACTTGCTAAATAATTTCAAACCATTTTTATTGATTCTATCTAGCTAAACCTATAGCTATAGCTATCATCTTTTAGCCGGTAAAGGATGCGGCGCCACGCGTTTTTCGCTGGGTATGAGCTAAGGCATTTAGCTTGTCTGAGACCAGCTCAAGCTAAGAGGAAAGCTAAAAGTTTTAGCAACCGTTTAGCTAGCTTTTTTTTATAGGGAGTTGACCCCAGCTAAATCGATTTAGCTTGTCTAAGTACGTAGATCTTAGACAATAAAAAGTTTGAACTAAATATTTCATTTATTATGTTAAAAAGAAGAAAGAAAGTCGGTCAAGCCCGAAAATAAACTTGATCTGCCTACAAGTATAAGAAGTTTTTGTCCCACACACCTCGAACCTTTATCTCTCAGCATCTCTGAGATCTCTTTGCTCATTCGGACAGACGGACATTTTTGCACAAACTTAATATACTCTGTTTACCTGTGGTACAGAGTATAAAAATTATTGAAAATAGTCCGTTTTTTCCCTGACGAAACCCTTATAACCCCTTAACCGAGAATGAATTTTGATAATAAAATTCAATAATCTGCAAGCTTGGTTCGTTTGTAAGTCGATTAATGGCTAAATTATAGACCAAACTGAACATGTTTGACAGTTGAAAACAGCTGAGCAGCCAAAAAGAAAGTGCAACTGCAAAATATGAGTTTAGTATCTTAATAACAAATGTTGGAGTTATTCATTTGATTTGCACACATTTGATTTGCATACAGACAGACAAACGGACGTACTATACAGACAGACGGATATTGCTATATCGTCAAGAACATATATTCTTTACATTTGCACGACTTTAGTATACCCTTTTTACTCTGCGAGTAACGGGTATAAAAACAGTGGGCCTCTTGGAACACTTGGTACGAGCGAAGCTCTTTACGAAGGATAATCTGATTTAAAATTAAAATTCTTAGCTTTAAAATAAATGTTTCTCAATAATTCTACTACTTTTTTAAGCAGATATTACAAAATTTAGTAAAGGTGGCAAAGTCGTCGTATTCTTCCGAAGCACTTGAAGGCGTTGGAAGTTGTTTGGGACTACTCCCGGACCTACGATTTTTTAGGACGCCTGCTCTTTTTTCCGGACCTAAATTCGTCCATTCTATAGCTCGATCACGATTAGTAGCAGTTTTCCTCACAGTTTTGGTCACCCACCCACACACAACCCACCTGCTGCTATGGTACATTTCAAAAAAGGCTGACTTTGCAAAGTCCAAAGCTCAGCCAAAGAAATTGCAAAGACAAATGATCTCAGATTCGTGTATTTATTATTCTTTTGGTATCCCCCGTTGGGAAGTACAATTTAAATTTGATTCTAAAATTTAATCATATGCCTATTGCACATATGTACACACCTGATCATATTAATAGGTACACACATCAACTCTGACTTTAAGGTAACAGAAAACAGTTTTATTCATTGTTTCAAACTTAAAATTTGTTCTCATTGGTTCTTAAACTATTTGTTTTTAATAAAATAAACTTAATTGTAACATAGAATAATAATATAACATAAAAGAGATCATTTTGTGTTTCAGATACGTTTTCAGTGTGATCATAATAATAGGTACACTTCATGTGTTGGTAAGAAAAAAAATTTTAATTTCCATTTTGTGTTCTTTTTTTTAGGTAAATTAGTATATCCTAACTTAGTATCCAGTGCTTCCACCTCTATTTTTGGCCAATACTGCTATTCTTTTTGGCGTACTTTTAATAAGAGCCTGGCAGGTCTCTACTGGTGTCTCATACCACAGTTTTTGGACACCTTCCCATAATTTTTGTTTATTTGAAAATGAATGCTTTGCCAATTTCTTTTTTAAGTCTCCCCACAAGTTTTCAATGGGGTTAAGGTCGGGGGACTGGCTTGGCCACTTCAGAACGTCAACTTTTTGGTCCTCTAAAAATTTAGATAACAGCCTTGATGTGTGTTTAGGATCATTATCTTGCTGAAATACCCAACGTAATGGCATATTTTCCTCAGCATACGGTACCATAACTGTTTCCAATATGGATTTGTACTCTTCAGCATTCATTTTGTTCGTAGTCTGATAAATTGGACCTACGCCGTACCAGGAGAAGCAACCCCATACCATTATATTGCCACCTCCATGTTTGACTGTTTTTTTTTGTAAATCGTGGATGGAATTCCTTTCTATTAGGGCGTCGAACATTCCTTTCACAGTCATTCCCAAGCAAATTAATCTTGGTTTCATCGCTTCATAATAGGTTTCTCCATTTTTTCTCCCCGGTGTATCCTACCCAGTCTTTCTGGTCCCTTGCAAAAGTTTGCCTCATGGTAATATTTTTTTTGCGCATAAGTGGGACTTTTCTAGCAATTCTTCCTGGTAGGTTGGCATCTTGTAGTCGTCTTCGGATAGTTGGAGCACTAACTGAATTCCCAATTTCGGCTGCAATAGCCTTCGATGACTTAAATGGGTCCTTTTTGCTCAAAGTTACTATGTAGTGGTCAAGGGTTTCTGTTGTTTTTTGTGGCCTTCCACGGGTTTCCTGTCTTGTTTTTCTTTCTAATGCATTTTTAACAAAATTATGAGACCTGTTCATTAATTTGGCGATGGCTCGTAAAGATTTGCCTTCTTTTTTCAGACTAAGAACCAATCGAGCTTCTTCTTTAGTACAATGAGAATTTCGACCCATTTTTTCTAAAAAAAAAATTATTTAATTCTCTGTATTGACAGGAGCTATACTTAATTTACCTTTAGTTACCAAAAGATCACTGATTACAAAATTATTCACTTGATACTTGTGAGAAACGGAGACTGTACCTATTATTATGATCAGGCGAAATGTGTGGTGGACTCGCAATTTATAGAAAAGCTTTGATATACGGGGCAGCCCCTCTTTCATTTCTTTGTCACAGTGTGGCCAGACATTGACAACAACAAAAAACCAAAAATTAAAAAGTTGTCAACACTAAAAGTACGAAAAAACCATCTATAATTAAAAAATTCCGGTGTGTACCTATTAATATGATCAGGTGTGTATATTATTTACCTTCTATATTTCCTTTTCTAGCTTCTTTTTGCAACCTAGAAAGGTTCTTGCTATTTTAGTCTGAGCTTTCTTTGCTTTCAATTTCCTTTTTTAAACACCACTTTTTTTTTGTCATCTGAAGAAATTATTTTATGACCATTTAATGTTTCCCCAACTTCCTGTACTTCTATATAATTATAAATCTCAGTCATTCTTTGTGAAAAATCCCCTCGCAAATAAAAGTGTGAGGTGATCGTATTGTAACCTTCAATGAAATCGCCTTAATTGATACTGTTAAAATGTGTAAGCTAAAGCAAGGTCTAGATAGGGTTTTTGTATGTATGTTTGTACTGCTTCTACTATATCTCTCTACCCAACAATTTCATTCATCACCTTGAACTCGAATCGAATCTATAGTCATAATGTACAACGGAGAGATAAGATAAGAATCTAGAAAAATAGAATTATACGAAAGTGCAACAATAATAGAATTATTATCAAATTTCCACCCAAAATAAGTCGCGTCGTCTGTATCTGTTTAGATACGAATTCTTTTGTTTTCTTTTATAAACTGTACTGCGCCGCGTTCAATGTCGACCTTGACCGTGAAATTTAAATTTAGAAGCAGTGAAGCAGAGGCGTCGTCGGCGGCGGCGGCTACGACGTAAAAAGTGTACAAGTGTGGGTAATGGCAATTGAGCGGCTGGCGATGGTGTCGCCAAACTGTTAAATGCCACAGGTATTCCCCTGCCCAGCCATAGAGAGGAGGTGCCCTGTCCGCCACCCCCCGCCCTTATCTGACCACTTTTCCCATGTGTACGCCGCATGTGACTTATGTATGCAAAATCGCTTGTGTTTATTTGAAATACAATTTTTGGCGTTTTAATTTGGCCGGCAGGCAGCATCACCAGACGCCAGACGAATTCATTGAAACTTGAACTTGCGTATCGGCGTCGTCGCCACTCGGCATATTATGCAAATCGGGCTAATTATATATGAAATCAAGTGCAAAAATGCGAAAAATAAAATATATAAATAGTACATACACAGGAAAAAAGCAATTTTCATTTTGTTAACTTTGAATCAAGGCGCCAGAGACATATGATTTTTCAGTGCTGGAAAGTTAGATTACTTCCACTTAAATGTTATCGATATATGAAACTGAATTAGGGATGGGTGCGTGTTTAAATTGGTTAAACATTTCCATCTACCATAATTAAAATCAACAAAATGTTTTTAAAAATGTTACAAAACTGTTTATCTTCGTTTTTATTAATATAAAAAGTCCAGTTTATAGAAGGTGGGAAAAAAAAATCGTGAGCTCAGAATGATTTTCAAAAAAGCTTCACCCATAACCAATGCCATTTGCCGGAAAATCATCGAATATAACTATTTCTTAACTTTATTTTTTATTTTGAAATACATCTACCCAAACTATCCTAATTTTTTTATACTGACGATATAACATTTATTCATCTATATATTTGGAATGCAAACAGGCTCAGCGGATACACCGAACTAATCCGAAAAGGTTCAGTTCATTTCAATGAGGAATTTTAACACGATTAACGCTTACCATTACACAATGGATCTTGACCATAAAAATTTTAGAATTTTTTGAATGGGTAGTTGACCCAAATAAGGCTTGTGATGGATTTGATTAAACCCCGCTTTTAAAAATGCTGGGTTGGAACTAAATAAGTCTCGGCTTATGATCTTCAAACCTGCGTACTTTAAATATGAATATTCTACGAAACCTGCTTATGCCCTTTGGGAATTTTAATTGTTCGCTAAGATCCATTTTTTCGACTTAACTACGAATAGAGCTTAACGATTTCGGTGGTTGGGTGGCTAGATCCGACCGTGTGCATGAGGTTGTGTACGATCTATCTATGAAAGTTTTTTTGAATAAAACTTTAACCGCCTTTTGTTGGCGCCAGCATTGCAGTAATTAGCCGAAAAGCTCAAAAATTGTTAAACAAAAATTGGGTTTTGGGAACAGTGTCATTGACAATGATTTTACTTTTTACATCTCCTGCCGTTGTCCTTTAAATATAACTTTCATCAGTCAGCATTTTTTCGATAGAAGTTGCTTACTCATTTTCTCTCCGATTTTGTGCTTCTTCACCTTAATCAAACTTTTATAACGGAAACAGGACTTCTTAAATAACTAACAAAATTAAAAGTTAACCGATCCGAGACCGCGGTTCAGTACGATCCGAATTAAGCTTAGTATACACCTCAACAAAGGAGCTCCCAAAACAATAATACTAAAAGGGGCAATTCTTTTGTGTTGACCCAGTGTGGCCAGATGTTAGCCACCCGCATAAATTATGGTCACACTGCCAAGGGTTTGATTTGATTTTAAATTTCCTGAAAATATATATTAAATTGAATTACAAAGAATGTAGGTGGCAGCAATTTATTTATTTATATCATTTAGTTTTACATGTTGGAAAGTGTGCAATTTGTGCTGAACTCAAAAGTCAAGTTGCATTTGCCGCAATAACAAAGATCCTTATGGGCAGACGCAGCACCGCAGTTCCCATTCCCATTCTTGTCAACCTTGTAGTGTTTGAGCGCTGCTTGCTTGACCTGCTTTAGACGGAGCACCAAGTGCAAAGTGAATAATGTAGTCAGAAAGGGTTTCGACCATCTTCCAATTCCTTGCCGGCAAAGATCAGACGCTGTTGATCTGGATGAATTGCTTCTTTGTACTGAATCTTGGCTTAGACATTTTCGATGGTAAAAGAGGTTTTAACCTCAAGAGTGATGGTCTTGCCCGTATTGTTCTAGACCAAGATCTGAATGGTGCAATCCTTTTACTGAGCAACTTTGGTCAACAACAGTATGGAGGAAGAGCCCGCATTTTAATTGCAGCGAAAACATCGCCAGTGTCACTTGCTCCTGTTCTGGGCTTGTTTTGGTGGTAGCGGAAACTTTCTCACAGCGATGTCCACGATTCCTTGCTTGAATTAGCTATTAATTAATTTGATCAGATTAGTCTGATGGCGACATATTAATTATTTTCTTACCGTTCCGAAAACTAAATTGCTGTGACCTTTGTCCGTAAGGTTCCACAACAATCGCACCTTAATTTCAGCTTAATTTCCAAATTCCGAGAAAATAATTTGGTTGGTAGTTTTCTTGCGCTGATGTTATTTTTATGCTCTGTGGCAGAGGTACACCGAGTATAATAAGTTTGTGCACACATGTCCGGCTGTCCGTGTGAGCAAATAGATCTCAGAGATAGCAAAACTTCTTATACTTGCAGGCAGTATTTTTTCCAATTGTTGCCACGCACCCTCCCGCCCCGCAATATTGAAAAAAACGTCATGTCTCCCACAGTTTTATTGATAAAAGGTTTGTAATTTCTGAACATATTAAGTTATCGGGATTCTTTATCGATCCGCCAAAGGAATTGTAAAGCTCGGATGAACGATAGTCGAGCTATAAGGAAAATAAACAATTATGGGCAGCACCGGTCGAAACGGTGATGGGGAGCACTTCACAGGTAAAGAGTATATTATAGTCGGACAGACCGCCAAAGCGCTTTGGTTTTGTGAGTTTTTTTCTATGAACTTTTTTGTTTTGGGAACTCCTTTGTTGTGGTGTATACGGAGCTTTAGAGGTGTTTCTACTGTTTTTACGCAAATAAGTCCCTCAGTTTTAAAACTGAGGGAATTAGTTCGCGCAGAAACGGACAGACGGACAAACAAACCTCAATCGACTCAGCTCGTGTTCGGAGATGATTCTTTCTATGCGTTCCAGTCTTTTGGGCAAAATTATAATTCATTTTTCAAGTGTATAAAAAGGAAGGTGTCAGTCGGTCGGTTTTTTCCCCATAAATATATTCTCAGTGCAGGAGCTTAATTGGTTAATTACTGATTCTAGACAAATTTTTCTCGCTGAATCCGAATGTGCTTTTAGAAATTCCATATCTCTAATGGATTATCTATAAGTTTAAAATAAAAATGTAGAACGTGGCTTTTTACCCCTTTTTTGGGGTATTCGAATGTCGTTTTATAATTTTCAAACAGTGACAAAACTAGATGAATTTGGCTCATTTCTTCAGTATACTAGTTATAGAAACCATACAGAAGCAGAATAAAATAAGAATATTTTCCATTTACTGAAAGCACATTTTTTTTTTGCAAAATAAGTGGAATATATGTGTGGGTGTTTCTGTATCATAATTTACCTTTGTAAGATTGCAATTATTTGTGTTTAAGAAGCTTAAAAGTCTGGTTTCACTTTTTTCGGCATTTTTGCTTTTGCGCATTTGTTTAATTTTTGCGCCAAACGAAAGCAAATCAAAATGAAATCAGGTTCTTTCCTCAAACTGCTTTTGCTTTTACGAAATCAAAATCAAAAGCAAATCACTTTCAGGAATACCACTAATAATTTAATCTTCGCATTTATATAACTTATATATTGATTTCTTAGAGCCAAAGATCGAATTATTTGAAGATAATAAGCTACAGCTAACAATTATTTTTTGCTCACGAAATGTACCCGCTCACCAGCGTGACCGAATATGGTATTTTATATACTTTTTGGTATATAATCAGCTCTGATTTTGCTCTATTGTATATTTTTGGTATATTGGTATATAATGGTATATGTGCTCGATTTTATGGTATTCCATGGTACTTTTTGTTTGGCCACACTTTTACAAATGCTATGTAATTCCATTTCGCAAGTCTTGTTAATTACACATATGTACAACATGAGCAAACAAAAATATCGTGATGAGTGGGAGAGCATCCCCGAAAAAAAGAAATGGCTTAGCAGGAGCGCCAATAAAATGGATGCCTACTGTAAGGCATGCGAGTGTGATGTCATAAGCAGACTGGCGTCTATAAAACAACATGCCGCTACCCAAAAGCATCAAGAGAAAATTAAATTTTTCTGTGGAAAGTCAAAGGTTAGTTCCTTATATGCTTTTTTCATTAGTTTTTCCAAGGCTCGGAACACACACTATCTGCCTCCGTGAAGAAGGCCGAATTAATGTTTGCTGCAGCGGTCGCTGAGCACTATATACCTATGCGTGCGATGGATCATTTAGTGATGTTATAAAAAATGCCTTTTCTGACAGCGCCAATGCTCAAGAGTTTAGCTGCAAACGCTTGAAAGACTTAACCATGTTCCTCCTTTTGTTATTATGTGTTACATAATTAGTTAATTTAGTTCTTAGAAACTTGACGTATTTACAATATAAGTGAGAATATATAAATGATACTCAAATTATTTTTAATGACTTCCATAATTTTAAGAAATTGAATCCAAATATTGATTTTGAAAGGTATAATGAAAACTTAGAAACTTGCCTTGTTAAAATATTAGTAAGAATATATAAATGATGAATGAATTACTTTTTGAGGATTTCCATAATTTTAAGAAATTGAATTCAAATATTGATTTTGAAATATAAAATGAAATTTAAAAAAAAATGAACTAATCTTTAGTACTTCTATATATCATAAGTCATTATTTTTTGATCAATATCTTTTTAATATTTGTATACCTAATTCAAATATTCAGGCGTTTTAACGGACATTTTTTATGGTATTTTAATGGTATATTGTGAAATATGAAATAGTATATTTTAGTATATTTTTAGGGATAAATGGTATATTTCGATTTGTCCGGCGCGGTCACGCTGCCGCTCACATCTCTAAGCAATTTGGTATTTTGTGAAGAACGCGTTAGGCTGTTATGTGCTTGTAAACAAATGTTTCTCTTTAATCTTTAGTTTCGCTGTTTTTTTACAATTAATAAACTTAAATTAAATGCCAACTACTGTTTAAAGCATTAACTGATAAGAGCGTCTTCGATTGAGTGAAAGTGCAGGGCATTACACTCATTAAATCAACTCAAACAACAGGTGGCAATTTCAGTGATTTTTGGTTGAGGTGCAAGCACGTGGAGCGCCAAGTAAAGAGATTTTAAACGTTTCGTCACAATGTTGGAGGAGGACACATTTAGCGAGTATTTCCTGTGCAATTTCAATGATGTGGAGAAATTGGAGGAGGGTGAGTTATTTTATATCAATGCTGCCATTTAAACAATCCCGTTTCCATTCAACAGATGAGCCAGTCCAGCAATTATGGAGCCGTGAGAAATTGTGGACGGTTCAAGACCTACAAGAGGTCATACAGCGTTGGCTAAAGCAGGGGAAAGAGCAAAAGCCTCAGCAGCTGCTCTTAGACTTTGTAACATTGGTCTTGGCCTTTGTGCAAAACAATTTCACGGGACCCTTTGACCAGATTACGTCCTGTCAGGAAATGTTGCAGCAATTACCCATGGAAACGTACAATCCTTTAGAGCGGCTTAAGGCCAGCGGCGAGGAGTTGAATCCCAATGTCAAGACGGGAGAATTTTTGGTCTTGGCGAGGGAGATCTTGGCATTTCTAAAGGAATCCCATTCCAAATCCAAGGTAATATGTTCACTTGACTAGTCCAGATTTAAAAAATACAAACTACATTTAATTTATGCTGATATTTTATAGATAATCGAGTGGTGGCACTTGCGTGTGATATGCCTGCATCAGCATATCTTAGACGATTTGGCTGGCTCTCTGTACGAAGAGTTCCAGCTGGTGGCCACAAATCTGCACGAGAATGTTAGATTCTTCACTTGCCGTCAATTGCAGTGTCTGTTGTATCTGGAGCTGGCCAATGGTTATCTACAATTCCATCGTTCCAATTTGGCAGACCAAATTCTTGATGAATTGTGTAGCCAACTGCAGGTGGAGCTGAAAGTGGAGGGTTTACTGGGAGTACGCACCAAATTCCAGCAAAAACCTTTACCTCAACTATGTCTGAAAGTGGAACAGCAAATGGAGCAGGCCTTGCCAGCGGCTGTGTTGACCAACAGCCTCAACGAGTTGCCCAAATTGTTGCTACTGGAGGATGACACCAGACTGGAGCGCATACGTTTCATAGAGCCGAAAGATAATGAGGTGATGACTTTGCCCAGTGCTTTACAGGCTCTGGTATTGGCCAAGGTGTAAGTAACTACTCTGGAATGGCTTGAATGTGTATTGACCCCTTCACTCTTTCCACACACAGCAAACAACTGAAACGTTCTCAGCCCAAAGATCGTTTGGCAGATGAGCAATTGGAGCCTTATACACAAACTCTGCTTTATCAGGCGCATGGACCACATCAAGTGCGTCTGGCTGCCTTGCTGCTAAACTGCCAACAGGAATCCGGGCAGCGTCGCACCGTGGAACGCAGTTGGAAACAATGCGAGGAGTGTCTTAAGCTAATCGAGGGCTCAGAATATTCCTTGAAAACCAGACTTTCATATGGATTTGCCGCATTTCTACAGCCCAAGTGGCAGGTGCAGCTTCAACTGGTGGACTTGCTACGTTCCCTGGGCATGACCAAAAGTGCTTTGGATATATGCCTAAAAATTCACGCCTGGTCAGAGGTTATAGATTGCTATACCAGTCTAGAGCTTAGGCATAAGGCAGCCGAAATCATACGCCAAGAGTTGGACAAGAAACCCACCGCTTTACTCTACTGCCTGCTGGGCGATGCAATTGATGATCCTGTGTGCTATGAACAGGCTTGGCAGCATTCCAAACAGACCAGTGGCAAGGCTCAGGCCTATTGGGGCAATTACTACTATAGAAGGGCCGACTATGCTCAGGCCATGGAGCATTTTGAAATTTCCCTCGAAATAAATACGCTGCAGGAGAGCACTCTGCTGCGCTGTGGCTACTCGGCCATTCAACTAGAGAAATGGGAGGCAGCCGTCAAATATTATCTTGCCTATACTCATCTGGAGGCGAATGGTTTTGAATCCTGGAACAATTTGGCCAAAGCTTTGATAAATCTGGGCGATAAGCAGCGGGCACATCGCGTACTGGCCGAGGCACTCAAGTGTAACTACAATAATTGGAAAGTCTGGGAGAATTTTATGCTAGTTTCGGTGGATACTTCGCACTGGGATGATGCCATACGAGCCTATCAACGCATGGCCGAACTGAAGCAACATTATTTGGATCAAGAGGTACTCACGCGTATTGTCTATGGCATAGCCAAGCAATTGCAGGAGGAAACCATTCCAAGTAGCGGAACACTACTCAAACGTATCGTCCAATTGCTGGCCCAGCAAAGCATACAACATGGCAATGAACCGTTGATCTGGGAACTTTCAGCTTTGGTTGCCTCGACACCACTGAAAAAAGCCGAGCGTTTGGTCAAATCGTATAGAGCCCATACGGCCAAGCAATTGGCCTGGGAAACCAAAGCGGAACATGCACAGAAAGCCTTGAAACTTTGCCTAGAGGTAGCCGAGCTGTCAATGGCTGCCATTAAAGATCACATTCAGGATGAAACGGAGGTAATGATTACCTCACAATTGAATTCAGCCCGTTTGGCAGGCACCTCATGTTTGAATGCCCTGAAGCGGGTAAGCAATGTGGAGATTTCTAGCGAACAGCAGGAACAAGTACAGCAGTTGGAGAAACAAATCAATGAACTTACCCAGGTGGTGCAACAACGCATGAGCCGGACTTAGTTGGGCTGGTTGTTCGGTCTTGGAGTTTGTGTTTGTAAATATTAAAACCAAGTTTTACAATGTAAATATCACTTTCTCTCTATGTTGCTCAATCTTTATACATTTGTCGAAACTTAATCGGGTAAGTATAGGATAGGTAAGGCCCTAGTAAGGCGCGACTGACACCCGACACTCAAATATGCAGATACTGTGAAGAGTCACACTGCTTTGCTTTACAGCGACGCAGACTAAACAGATTTCAGAAACGTAGCTTACACCCCAACAAGATAAGTAACCTAGAAGCAACGAAAATTCTGGCATTCGTACAGGAAAAAGGGCTGATATGATAGTTTTGAACTGAGAATAGACCAGTATTAGTTGCAGTTCGCTATTTCTCCAATAAAAAATAGGGGAAAGTTAACTTCGGCTCGACCGAAGTTTTGTATAGAAAAAAGTTTTTCTGACTAAGACAACTTTTTGGATCTTACTTTTCTATGGGATCTATACTATATAGATGTCTGATTTCGACCAAACTTGGTGAAATCATGGAAAAGCATAATACACTGTTAATTACAAAATTTGGAGGCGATCCCATTTAAAACAAAAAAGTTTTTCTCACTAGATCTTCTTTTTCGACCGATCATTCATACTGCAGCTATATGCTATAGTCATCCGATATTGATAAAACTTTGTAGAAATATGTAAAAGTATATAAAGTAAGAATATGCTAATGATAAGGACGTTTTCATTAAAAACAAAAAAGTTTTACTCACTAGAACTAGTTTTTCGACCGATCGATCCTATGAGAGCTATATGCCATAGTCATCCGATTTCGACCAAACTTGGTAGAATTGTGTAAAAGTATGAAAATAAGCATGTCTAAAGGAGCGTATTTTTCATCCGATTTCGACCAAACTTAGTGAAATTATGTGGAAAGGATTGTGCATACATGGATAACGCTATTCGCATAGTCATTGGTCGAAATCAGATGACTATAACATAACTCCTATAGGAACGATCGGTCGAAAAACTAGTTTTTGTGAGAAAAACTTTTTTGTTTTTAATGAAAACGTCCTTATCATTGGCATACACTCATTTTATAAACTTTTACACAATTCTACAAAGTTGGGTCGAAATCGGATGACTATAACATATAGCTCCCATAGGAACGATCGGTCGAAAAACTAGTTCTAGTGAGAAAAACTTTTTTGTTTTTAATGAAAACGACCTTTTTATTGGCATTGTCTTATTTTATATACATTAACATATTTCTACAAAGTTTTATCAAAATCGGATAACCATTGCATATAGCTGCAGTATGAATGATCGGACGAAAAAGAAGTTCTAGTGAGAAAAATTGTTTAGTTTTAAATGGGATAGCATCAAAATTTCGTAATTAACAGTGTAGTATGCTTTTCTAAAATTTCACCAAGTTTGGTCGAAATCAGACATCTATATAGTTTAGATCCCATAGAAAAGTAAGGTCCAAAAAGTAGTCTTAGTTAGAAAAACTTTTTTGTTTTCAATGGAAGCTGCAAGGGTATACAAAACTTCGGCCGAGCCGAAGTTAACTTTCCCCTATTTTTTGGTCTGTTTTTGGGCGACTGAGTCTTAAAATTAGCTGAAAAGTTTAATCTTAAATCTAAAAATTCGTTCAGAAATACTTATAAAGTCCTCACCTATAAAAGCCTCTGTTTTTAAGATCCTTAACTCCAATGCTTGATAAATGATTGACAAAAGTAAGTGTGATTTTACCACCAGGAAATAGTCGTTCATTAACCTATTCAAATCAAATAGACAGAGTCGAATAAAGATCACGAATAACCAAATCTAAAGTTTGGCTCTAGTTCTTAAGATACCATTATTTAGATTTCAATATGGGCATTTTCGCTGAACTGCATCCCATTGTACGTTCGCGACAACATGTTTATTGATGAAACTGAAACTCAATGAACCCCATCTTGTGCACTAAACATTCTGTTGAGCTATTAATCTTTTTTAATAGCTGTTGAATTGTTCACTAAATTTGTCCAAATAATTTAAAACCGAAATATGTTTTTCCTCATAAGTAACAGTTGTTTATTTGCCGCACAGGGCCGATGTAATTTGAGTCGAATACTAAGCAGGCTGTTTATAATCTATATATATATAAAAATAAATTATTGTCTGTCTGTCCCTTATGCCTGCCTAAACCGTTCATCCGATTGCGATCAAACTTTGGGAAATGGTAGACCGATTGCCCGGGAAGGTTTGTAAGTTGGAAAAATGGCCGAGTAATGGTCCAAAAACCGCGAAATTATCAAAATTATGCCGTCCATCCGATTGTAATGAAATTTTCGGGATTGGTTAGACGCTTGCCCTGGAAGGTTTCTTAATTAAAGAAATTTGCGAAAAATGAAACGTGAAACAATGAAACCGCGAAAATTGCAAAATTTAAGTTTTGGTAAGACTTAGGGGAGTTGTTCGATGCTTACCCGGGAAGGTTTCCAAGTAGAAGAAATGAGCGGGAAATGGTGAAAAAACCGAGAAAATTTAAAAAATAATCCCATTCATCCGATTGCAAGGTTGCAAAGGTTTCTAAGTTGAATTAATGGGCGGAAAATGATACGAAAATCGGGAAATTTGCTAAACTATCAAATGATCATATTTATGAAAGCGCTTAATTTTGAGATTACAATGCAGGCGTTGTTAAATGGAAGATGCAGATTGAACGGTCCAAAATGCTAGGAGGTGTAAACAAAAGGGTCAAAAAGTCGCAAAATTTGCAAAAATTTTAACATTTTTCATTTAAGCCTAGATTATGAAGAAGACTTGATAGACGGCAATTGTAGACGGGTAAGTAGGATAAAACGGTCTAATTGTCGGGAAATTTTCATAGAGATTAGATTTTTCATTGGATTCCCAACCACAAGTGCATAAATAAAAAGGGCTATAATCTAATAATGAATGTTTGTCTGCCTGTAAGTCTGTCTCTTAGAGTGAGAGTGTGGCTTTTTTGTCGAAAAAATTTGAAATTTTAATTTCTGATGAAATTCATTTTGTGCAGTTATGCCTCCCAAAAAACGTTCGATTGGTCGTTCTACGTCTCAGCCACAAAAGAAAAAGGCAAAACGAGCTGCTGAAACAAACGAGCAACGAGTTGCAGGATTGAAAACTGACCGAGAAATGCATGCGAGAGCCCGTTCATCGGAAGTGAAGGAGCAACAAGAAGCAAGAATGGAAACCGACCGAGAACTTTAGAACCCTCAATAACGAGACGAGAGTACCGTGCCCGTGCATCGGAACCGAATGAGCAAAGAGAAGCGAGAATGGAAACCGAGCGAGAACTGCATGGGAGAGCCCGTGCATCGGAATTGAACGAGTCAATTAAAGAAAAAATAAACAATTGCAAAATGTTCTAAAAACAATTATTTCCGTTGGTTTATTTTTATAATAGGGGAAGGCAGATCAACGTCTGCCGGGTCAGCTAGTTGTTTATAAAAGTTAATGTTTAACACACAGGCGACTCCGAGTTGATCCCTATTGTTACGACAAGCGAAAGAAAATTGCTGCGGCGGATCAGAACGACAACTGATACTGAGCACAACGAAAGCGAGACTTGCGGCAGGTCAGATCAATAACTGACGTCGAGGAGTTCGAAAGCAAGACTGATTAATGTGAGGCCAAGGGCAAGCGAATTAGAATATTTTAACAAATCAAGAGAGCAAAAGAGAGCGCATTAGCAAAACGAACAAGAATAAGAGGAAGTTACGTTAGTTGCGCGTTTACTAACACAGAGCAACAGAATTATTAAAATCAATTGATTTTGAAGATTTGGGCTGCTGCTGCTCTGTTGGTTGGAAAACCAAACACATTCTATAGAATCGCAAAAAAAAGTGGGAAAAAGTATTGTTTTTATACCCGTTACTCGTAGAGTAAAAAGGGTGTACTGAAGTCGTGCAAAGGTATGTAACAGACAGAAGGAAGCATCTCCGACTCCATAAAGTATATATATTCTTGATCAGCATCAGCAGCCGAGTCGATATAGCCATGTCCGTCTGTCTGTATGTACACCTAGATCTCGGAGACTAGAAGAGCTAGAGCCACCAAATTTTGTATGTAGAGTCCTATTGCACCTACGCAGATCAAGTTTATTTCAAATTTTGGCCACGCCCCTCCCATCTCCACAAAAAAAAAACCTTGAATAACTCCTACAATTATCAAGCTCATATTTTGCAGTGTAGTGTATGTGCCCAATATCTACAATCTCTGAAAGTAAATATCGGATAATAAATGGCAAAGTTATAAAGGTCACATTAATGTTAATGCTCTGTTAAATAACATAGGGAAAGACTTTAAACACTATTTGCCCTGAGTAACGGGTATATCGAAGTCGGGCAGGAGCGACTTACTTACGCTCTCGTCTTTTTTAACACCCTTGCAGAGGGTATTATACAATTTTCCGGATGTTTGTAACGCATAGAAGGAAGCATCTCCGACCACATAAAGTTTATATATTCTTGATCAGCATGACGAGCTGAGTTGATTTAGCCCTCTCTGTCTGTCTGTCTGTTTCTATGCTATCTTCTCCATCAGTTTTAAAGCTATTCTCACCAAAGTTTGCACGAAGTCTTTTGGTACAATTACGCTGCACATTTGTCGGAACCGGCCGGATCGGATGACTATAGCATATAGCTGTCATAGGAACGATCGGTAGAAAAACTAGTTTTATTGAGAAAAACTTTTTTTGTTTTCAATTGATACGCATCCAAACTTCGTATTTCTTAGTTTACTATGCTTTTTTATTATTCCATCAAATTTGGTCGAAATCGGTCATCTATTTAGTATAGCTGTCATAGAAAAGTATGTTCTGAAAAGAAGTCTTAGTTAGAAAACCGTTTTTTGTTTTCAATGGAAATGTCCTTAAAATCGGCATATGTTCATTTGGTATGCTTTTACATAGCTCTACAAAGTTTTGTCAAAATCGGACTACTATAGCATATAACTACCATAGGAACGATCCGCTTTTGAATGAGAAAATGATGCTTCCTTCAATGCGTTACAATCATCCTCACAATTTTATAACACCCTCTGCAAGGGTATAAAAATATTTTAAAGAGAAAATAAACCTTCTAAAGCCGACAGAACTGTTCATTCATAATAGAAAGATGGGTGCATGGCATAACGCCCAGTGTCATAGCGCCCGCGGGCGTTCTGTCACTTTTGAAAGTGTCATATCGCCCGCGGGCTTTATGTCATTTTCTTTGTGGGCCTTATGACACTATGAGAAGTGCATTAACACCCGAACCTAATAATAATGAAATACCTGGTATAAATAGCCGCCCAGCATCATTTCTTGTGAGAATAGACTGCTCAATAACGTAAGAAGCGCCGCAGGCAAAATTTTTTTACATAAAAATCGCGCGATTTTTATGAAAAATTCTTGCTTGCGCTTTTAATAAATTAAATTTAAATACAAAATTGTGTTAACATTTCATTTAAACATTATTGATATACTTTGATTTGGCTGTCTACTATTTGCCTGCAATAGAGAGACTTCGCCGCTTTAATTTTCATCTTTGTGTAGCAATCAAAACATATTTTGAAGTGGCTACAAGGTAATAGTACCACATCACGCGGAGTTTCAAGGCAAATTATACATTTAAGAACTTCAACCATTTGACTGAAGTGTAAAGTATTGTCCTCATCTTCATCTTCAGTATTATCTGAGCATGACATATTCTTCCTGGAAAGCGTCATCTTCAAATAGCAATTTGACTTCACTTGGCGACTTGGGGTTTTCCATCGCGTTTTTACTCCGGATCCTAAACAATTGCCGTCTTATTTTAGGAAAAGCAACTGAAGAAGCCGCTTCTCCGCTTTTGAGGCATTCTTCGTAGAAGATGTCGCGCACGCCTTTTCTTTTTAAATTTTTTTGCTCACATTGACTTTTTGACATTGTTAATTAACTCTAGTCTTTTTTATTAGGTCTTGGGGAGAAGCATGGTTGTGGCTGCTCTCGAGACTCATTTGAGTACACTATTGGACAAGGCCACTAAAACACTAGTCTTTTATGTAGCAAATATAACGCGAACTTTCCTTCAAAACACTTTTAATTTTAAACAATTGTTGCTGGCTTATAAGAAGCAGCAACTTAGAATTTTTTCTAAATCCAGGTACAATTTTATATATTTATAAACAGATTCCATTTCACGTGCACTTAGTTTCGAGATCAATCACAAACTAAATAGAATATTATTGTGCCAAAAAACATGTAAAGCGCGATTGCAAACGAGATAACACATTAAACTGTACTTTTAATAACGGTACTTTCATTGATTCTTGATAAACTTTGCAAGTTTTAAGATGTTGAGGGCGTTATGACACAGGTTGAAAATGTCATAAGGCCCACGGGCGCTGTGACATTTTCGGTGCGGGTGATGTGACACTTTTAAATGTGCGCCCGCGGGCGCTATGACACTGGGCGTTATGACATGCAGCC
>JAEIFV010001740.1:0-21370 GCA_018904265.1 Lordiphosa collinella | reverse complement strand
TTTGCACTATGTTGAATTTGACCCGTTTCCGTGGCCAAAATTAAAATTTTTGAAATTAACAAGATTTTTCACTGCAGGTTTCTTGTATAATGATGGTTATGACTATAGGAAGGTATTTTAGAAAAGTGGGCGTGGCAACGCCCCCTCCGCCCATAGAAATCGGGAAAAAACGAAAATTTAAAGCAATTATAAAGTTAGAGACCCCAATTTTGGAACACAGGATGAATGTCCTATTTCAAATGTGTCCTGCAAATTTAGTCCAGATCGCACAATAAATATAGAAGTTACTCAATAAGAAAAAAAATTTTTTTTTTTGTATTATTTTATGTATTCATTTTCAACTTCATCAATGTCATCAATTTCATTATTATTATAAAAAAATATGTTGTTGTCTTCCCTTGCGTCGATATCATTTGCAGACTCATCTGCAGATTCAACTTCACAAGCCAACAGCTGGATGACTTCTACTGGCAAATTTCGCAATATTGTTCAGTTGTGAAACCTTGATCCAGAATCAAAGCCAACGCCTCTTCAGCGGAAGATCGCAAAGGCTGTACCTCGGGCTTGTTTATCATTTTGCGAATAGTGACGGCTTTTCCAGGGTTTAATGCAAGTAATCCTAATAGGACAGCAAGATCAACTAGACCGCGCCTATGAGCAGCTATGCTTGCCGCTTGAGTCAGTAATCTTGCGTTATGTTTTTGTCCCGCGGAGAGGTCGGCTGCTTGCCTTCTTTTGAGCTCTTCTACCTTTTATATTGAATGTCATTTTCTAGCAGATCTGCATTGCTGATTAAGATGTTGCTTCCTAATAAATCAAATAACGAAAAAAGAGGCAAAAAGCGCACAATGTGCTTACTAGTTATGAATTCAGAATTGACAACTCTACAACATGTATATAGACACTCACTGAAATAATTTGAAATTTGTTTTTAAAATTTAAACTCTTTGGAAAGCTCAACTTTCTTTCCAAAAGTGACAAGGGGACACCACTTGCTAAATATACAAATTGTTAGAAAAATACGAACGAAACACGCAACATATTAGTATCAACACATAGTACTAACCTGAAGAATTAATATTCATTTTGAATTTGATTATTTAATGATTTTTTGTCAGAGATATGCCAATTTGAAATTGCACCTCAAAGTTAACCTTTAAGACAGCACGTGTTGTTCGCTTGCAACAGCTGACTTTAACAGCTGTTATTTTAACACTAAACTGTTAAGTTAACATTTTAGGTATGTAACATAGAATTTTGATCATTTCTTAACATGGTAACATTGAAAAAACGGAAATTTGCATACTCGCGAAAAATGAGTTTTGGCCACGGAAACGGGTCAAATTCAACATAGTGCTTTGGCTGTCCCAAAATAGCCTGCCGTGCGGCTGACATTTCATTTACAGTCTTTGATTACCCTTAACTGACTGCCGGATGTTTGCCTTTATTTGTATGAGCGTCAGGGAGTACTTTGCCGAACCGGTAACCTGACAGTTTGCTTTCGGCAGCACCTAGAACAGAAAAAACTACTGAGTACTGATTCTGTGGTTTATCAACCCTGCGTGCATACCAAATTTTGCTACAAATTGTTAAAGCTCTTAATATTCATTTATTTAAACATATGAATCTACTTGTAGAACTAGACCATCAGTATGGAAAGCACAAATTTTTTCTTCTTTGGCCATTTGATGGTAATAAAATCATCACAACCGTTTTCGGTTTCCGTTTTGCTGGAGCGTTATCATCCATACGGGTAACATGTCCTATCCAGCGCAGCCGCTGTTGTTTTATGCGCTGAACAAGATTAGTGTTCCCATGGAGCTCGTACAGTTCGTGATTCATTCGGATGCAAAATTCGTCGCCAACTTTTAGAGGTCCATAAATCCTCCGAAGAACTTTTGATGACATTGTCCAAGCTTCTGCACCGTATAGCAGGACTGGGATGATAAGCGACTTGTATAGCGCAATTTTCGTTTCCCGAGAGAGGGCTCTGCTCTTCAACTCCTTACTGAGCCCGTAGTAACATCGGTTTGCAGGAGTAATTCTTCTTTCCGAGGTAGAAAAATTCCTTAACAACCTTGAAGTTGTAGTCTCCCATTGCAACAGATTGTCCAGGCGTAGACTCACTGCGCGTTGATAGTAGGTACTTCGTCTTATCCTCATTTACCGCTAAGCCCATAAGTTTTGACTGCTTCCCTATCTCTGAGAACGCCCGTTTTACCGCAGATTCGCTTTTTCCGATGATATCAATGTCATCGGCATATGCAAGTAGCATGTTATCTCTGGTAAAGATGGTTCCCGTTCCGTAAGCATTTGGGCACTGGCGCAATATGTACCCATCAGCAGATTAAAGAAGTCACACGATAAGGTGTCACCCTGCCTAAAACCTCTTGGTATCGAAAGGCTCGGAGAGGTTTTTTCCTATTTTGACGGAGCTTTGTGTGCTTCTCAACGTCATCATGCAAAGTGGTGGGTGTCGATCTTTCTCTCTTGGGTCTTCTCCAGGATTTGTCGCAGTGTGAATATCTGGTCAGTGGTGGATTTACCACGTCTAAATCCACACTGATAAGGTTCAATCAGTTCACTCATTCTCGGCTTTAGACGTTCACATAGGATGCATGATGGAACCTTATATGCAATGGGAAGGAGACTGATCCTGCGGTAATTGGCGCAAACCGCAGTGTCTCCTTTTTTAAATATTGGACAGAGTACGCTTAGATTCCAATCTTCGGACATATTTTATTCGGACCATATTCTGCATAGGAGTTGGTGCACGCACCTTACCAGCTCCTCACCGCCAGCCTTGAACAATTCAGCAGGCAGCTCATCAGCGCCAGCAGATTTTTTATTTTTTAGCCTTTTTATGGCTAACAAGACTTCATTATGGTCAGGCGGGCTTATCTCTATGTTATCGATTGGTGGTGTCGCTACTTCCCCAGAGGCGGCATTGTGTTCGTCATCACCTCCCAGCAGGTTGGAGAAATAGTTTCTCCATTTGTCTAGTGTCACTTGCTGATTTCTGACCAGATTTCCGTTCTCGTCTTTGAATAGTGTGACTCTGGGCTTAAAACCTTCGGATAGTTGCCTAATCTTTTGGTACAATTTTCGAGTCTCACTCCTTCCGAACAGCACTTCGACTTCCTCCCTCATGCGCCTTTCCTGCTCACTTTTCTTCCTTCTGAAAATGCGCTTCTACTCTGTCCTTTTCTCCCAGTATCGCTGCTTAACAGCCCGTACCATGACTCTTTTCGGGAGTTTTCGGGAAATCCGAGAATATCCTTGGTAGCCGTATTCATAGAGTGTGAAATATGCTTCCACTGTTCGCCTACACCAGAAGGGCCAGGTGGGGTTTCCCTGAGCAGCTGGGTTAGTTTTGCTGAGTAGGCTTCGGATGTCCGTTGTGATTGCAGCTTCTCAACGTTCAGCTTTTGGCGTGTGTTAGACAGTGCGGCATGTGCCACACTGAGCCGTGTGCGTACTTTGGCTGCAACAAGGTAGTGATCCGAGTCAAATTTGGCGTGAATTCGGCGTGATCGGGGCAGCGTTCATATAGATCTTCTAGGCGCTCATAGAAATCGTCTTTTTCCGATTCGTTCTTGTCTACCGTCGGGGCGTGCGCACAGATAAGACTAATATTAAAATATTTTGCCTTAAGTCTGAGTGCGGCAAGTCGCTTGTCAACTATTGTACGAGGTGTGTTCAAAAAGTATCGCGAATTTTGTGTTTCAAAAATTATTTATTTATTCATGAATATCTATTTTGTCCCCTTCAAAGTAATCCCCATGAGATATTATACACTTGTGCCAACGGTTTTTCCAATCTTCGAAGCACTTCAAAAATCATTTTTTTTTATCTTGTTCAGCTCCTCCTTCGATGCCGTCTTTATCTCGTCAAGCGTAGCGTAACGTCGTCCTTTCATGGGCCTCTTCAGTTTAGGGGAACAAGAAAAAGTCACAGGGGGGCCAGATCTGGGGAATACGGTGGCTGCGGCATCATTAGTGTGTTGTTTTTGGCCAAAAAGTCGCGCACAAGCAACGATGTGTGAGCAGGGGCGTTATCGTGGTGCAAAAGCCAATTTTTGTTCTTCCACAAATCCGGGCGTTTCTGGCGGATTGCTTCGCGCAAATTGCGCATAACTTGCAGGTAATATTCCATATTGACCGTTCTTCCCTGTGGCAAGAACTCATGATGCACCACGCCCCTGCAATCGAAGGAAACTGTCAGCAAAACTTTCACATTCGACCGAACTTGGCGAGCTCTTTTCGGTCTTGGTTCGTGCGGCAGCTTCCATTGAGATGATTGAGCTTTGGTTTCCACGTCATAACCATAAACCCACGATTCGTCACCAGTTATGACCCTCTGGAGCAAATTTGGGTCGTCGCGGACAGAGTTTAACATCTCATTAGCAATGTTCATGCGATGCTGTTTTTGGTCGCAATTGAGCAATTTTTGGTACGAATCTCGCGGCGACCCGTCTCATGCCCAAGTCATTGATAAAAATCGAATGGCACGAACCAATCGATATGTTTAGGTCCTCAGCAACTTTTCTAACGGTGATTCGACGATTGGCCAATACCATTTTCTCCACTTCATTGATTTTTTCGTCTGTTGTTGAAGTGCTCGGGCGTCCGGCACGCTCTTCGTCGTTCACATCTTCTCGGCCTTCTGAGAACATGTTGTACCACCGATAAACGTTGCTTCGGTCCAAGGTAGCTTCTCCGTATGCCACAGTCAACATTCGAATGGCATCCGCGCACTTAATTTCGTTTTTCACACAAAATTTGATACAGGTTCTTTGATCCATATTTTTGAACAGGTAAAAATCGAAGACGATCCAAAAACACGTGCAAGCAAAGCAGCTGTCAACAATTAAGTGAACATTCAAAATGGCCGAGCTTGTCGGCATAAGTGAGAGACATGAGTACCAACATAACGCCACAAAAAAATCGAAATTCGGATTTACGTAACCCGCGAAAATTCAAAATTCGCGATACTTTTTGAACACACCTCGTAAAGCTGATGGCCCTGGTCCGTATCCAAGGCATTGTGTTAGTTTTCATTGGCGAATGTAACAGACGGGAAAAGGGTGCCAAGCCCGAAGTCCCGCCCCTATTTGTCCCAGGGTAGGATAGCCGCTCACTTTAGCCAGAAGCTTTGCTGATGCATCGCTCTGTTACCAGGGGTTACCACGGGGAGTTGTGAGTCGACTTGAGGCGCAGTAAGCTACATACGGCCCACACAAATTGGTCAATTGGTTTTATATTCTTCACTGTGCGTTTAATGTCATTTAAATTTAAATACGGACTTTCCGCCCATTGGCTTAACGTCCGGACATAAAGCCCATAAAATTTCTGAGTTGTTTTTCAAAGTAATGATTGAAATTTTTCATATGAGCCTTGGCGTAGGCTAAAGTCACAGCTCGCTTTATACGGTCAGACCAAGTAAATATAAGTGTTCGCCGGGTGTTGCTCAGCGGCTAGTGTGTGCGATCTCTGTGCAAGAGGTCGTGGGTTCGATCCCGCCTCGAAATATCTAATAAAAAGTTTTTTCTTTGAATAAACTTACACACCCGGTCACCCTCATTGTTGTTGGCGCCAGCTTTGGAGAAATTAGCCAATAAGAAGCTTCTCAAAGACTCGGCGTTAAACTGTAGGTCCTTTTCTTTTGTGCAAAAGCTAGAAGCACACAAGCCAAGAGATTGAGAGGAGCTCGGCCTTGGCCCTCATCGGGCAACATGTCGTATGGAACACCAATCTCACGTTCTGGCAAGTTGAAGTTGTTAAAGACTTGGTCCCCCTTACAACTAAGTTTGACCGAAAATTCTTGCTCGAGTTACCATAAATATGCAGCTCCGCAGCATAAAATCATTAAACATTTATTTTTGTGGCTTCCTATGCATCATCACTTGTGATTTTTAACAATATTAAATTGTTTGCTCAAAAAAATCGGCCAATTTTATTTGTCAATTTATCAGTTTGGGAAAAGAAATGTGAAATAATTTTTGCCCCTAACACTGTGAACACTTAGGCAAATGATGAGCGCAGGGGAAATATTTGCTCAAATTTAAATGGGCAAATATTTTCTCATGTGCACAGAGAAGAAAAACTGTCAGGTTCATATTGATATCCGCTGGTACAAATAAACTTTTGAGTCATATCATTTTTATACTCTGTACCAAAGGTACTCAGAGTATATTAAGTTTGTGCAAAATTGTCCTTCTGTCCGTATGAACAAACAGATCTCAGAGATGGTAAGAGATAGAGGTTTGACATGTATGGAACAAAAACTTCTTATACTTCCAGGCAGATCAAGTTTATTTTCCATTTTGTCCACGTCTCTCCCGCCCCCGAAATATCGAAAGAACGTCATATCTCCCACAGTTTTATAGATAGAAGGTTCGAAGCTATTTAGTTTTTCGGATTCTTAATCGATTCGCTGAAGGAATTTTAAAGATCAGATGAACGATATTTGAGTTATAAGGAAAACAAATAATTATGGGCAGCACCGGTCTCAACGGTCTTGTTTTCATATTAATGAGGTACGCAAACATTTCTTTCTGATCCAAAATAATATAATTTTTTCGATTTAATACCAAAACGCTTTAGAATGATTCCAAAAATGTAAAAGTGATTGACATTAATATCAATTTCATTCGAAGTTCGAAAAACTCACTCTGCCTTTGGGCAGCACTGCTTTGAGGCTGCACTGCCTTGGGGCACCACTGCTATGGGGCTGCACTGCTTTATTACACCTACAAAGCAAGGCCGATTAAGTTTCACATTTTTACAATGAGCATCATAGACGTTAAACGGCACTCCTAGCTAAGTGCTTACTTCACAGACTGGGCGTTGTGTGTTCGAGTCCTAATGCTGACCACAGTTTTTTTTGTCGTTTTTGTGAAAAACTACCTTCTTGATATTTTCAAACATATCGATTTAATTTTTGTCATATCGGAGTAAAATTGATATAAAATAAGAAAGAAAGTCGGACAAGCCCGACTATAACACGCTCTGTACCTCAAAAGTGCTGCCCATCACCGTTGCGACCTGTGCTGCCTATAATTGGTTGGTTTCCTTATAACTCAACAACCGTTCATCGAATCGATAATAATCCTGATTAATAGAAATAATAATAATAATGTTTATTTATTGTTTAAGAAATATAATATGTAGAAGTAGTATAAATTATTTATAATAAGGTTCCCGCAAATAAACAATAAGATGTGTACAATCTGTACTTTTATGTGACCGACATGGATATCTCAATCCGTCTGTCGGCCATGAGCAGTTCGTCTTACACTACACTGAACTACTACACCAGGCTGCCCGGGTCGTCCCCAGATACCTGATAGTTCCTCTGTGCAATGTACAGACTTCTGCCCATGCTGAATCAAGTGCCGGTAAGTGTCTAGAAAATTTCCGTCCGATAAGTCAGTGAGCTCCTCAAATAGTTGACTAGGTTCTTCCACAAGTTGTCGCTTCTTCTGTTGACCACCTCTTCAGTAGTGAGGAGCTGCCTACCGAGATATAGCATTCTCAACTCCTTCAGAATTGGGCATCTACCCAGGAAAAACCATATGTCATCGTTTTCTCGGGTATTACAAAGCGGGCATGATACATGCTCTGCTCGATTATAGATGTTTGACGTTAATTTTATCAAATCAAAGCAGGCTTTTAAAATATAATTTATTGATTTTTAGCCCAGCGCTGCAAGTACAAAGAATTGCCTTATAAATAACGCGCCAGTCACATCGGGTTCGAGATCATAACTTTGATATAAAAATTTTAAACTTACAATTTAACAATGAATTTAAAGAAAATATAAAAGAGACTTAACATTTATTACAATACAAGACAATTTTTACGATGAATGAACTTGCATGTTTTTAATTTTATTAATCTATGTGTGTATTTTATATAATTTTATTCAAAAGCTAATTAGTCTAGACTAATGCTTTATTCTGTATTCTGTATGTGATTTTTAAGTTTAGTATGAAACTGCAGGGTGCTTTTTATGGTTTTAAGGTTGTGAGGTAGGTCGTTCCACAGGCGAATTGCATTAATAAAGAACTGCCTCTCAGAGACTAACATTTTAATTCTGGGACATATAAAGTTGTGTGTTCTTTGCGAGAAAGCAGGTCTTAGTTTTTGAAACAGGTATAGAGGTTCCTGTGTAAATATAATTTTGTGAAGAAATGTTAGGGTCCTGAAATCAATCCACGCATTAAGGCTAGCGTTAAAAATCTTGTGGGATAAATGGGATATGCTATACATACGTCCAACATTAAAAACATATCGTGCAATGGAATTTAGAGCAACAGTTAATTTGTGCATATCTCGTGAGTCACAATGGCCAAAAACTTCAACACCATACAAAAGCGAAGGTATTAGAAAAGCTTTTGCAATAAGCATCCTAACATTCACGGGTAAAAACATTTGTGTAACTGAGAGCTGCCGCAGCAACCCGTAAGTCCGTCCAGTGGCTTTCGAAATATGGCTACTCCATGACAAGGTGTTATTAAATGTTAATCCAAGATTAACAGCATGATTCACATATTGTATGGGGGTATCATTAATGAACAATGTTGGTATATGATTAGTATCAAGAGCTTTTTTATATATAACTAAGCATTTCGACTTTGAAGGGTTGAGCCCTAATCCATTCTCTTTTGCCCACTTATCAATCCTACTAAGTACGTTATTACAAATTTGAACACATTCCACAATCTGAGCAAACGGACGACTAACATATAACTGAACATCATCGGCATACATGTGTACTTCACAGTTGGACAAAACGTTCGGTAAATCGTTGACATAGACAGAAAACAGTAATGGTCCTAAGACAGATCCCTGCGGTACCCCACGTAATAAAATATTAAAACCGGACAAACACGATCCAGCTGCAACTGCCTGTAATCTACCAGTAAGATACGAGTTAAGGAAATTCACTGCAGTGTTAGAAAAATTATACAGGTTTTTTAGTTTAGAGCAAAGAATATCATGGTTAACTGTATCAAACGCCTTACTATGATCCAGAAGCGTCAGCAAGGTAACACAACCGGAATCTGTCTGTTGACGTATGTCTTCAACAATGTTTGTTATTGCCGTTACACAACTTCGGTTTTTTCTAAACCCGGATTGATGATTACTCAGAAGCATATTAGTGTTGAGAAAACTTTGCATTTGCGCAGCCATTAGGTTTTCAAGGACCTTAGCCAGAAAAGGTAGAATGGATATGGGTCTGTACTCATTATTTGGCTTGGGAATAGGAATAATTTTTGCTCTTTTCCATAAACAAGGAAAGGTGGAAGTTGTAATTGCTGTATTCATAACATGGGTAATATGGTCTAAGAGATATGGAAGTATTATTTTTATAAATTTGGGACTAAGATTATCAAGACCTTCCGCATTAGACTTAACCTTCAAGATAGATTCTAAGACATCACAGGTACTAACACACATAAAACTAAAGCTATTATCACAGAGGGGTTCGGCATTCAGGTACTTGTTGCATGTAGCCTCAGGTACATTGAATTGCACAAACTTGTGATTAAGCGCATTGACATCTACGCCATTATTAACCTGGCGTCTTGTTTTACCTATCCCTAAGTCATTGATTTCTCTCCAATGCTGTCTTGTCGTAATGCCGTTGGTAAACTTGGTTGTATAAAAGTTTCGTTTAGCAGAATTGATCATTTTTGTCACAGCAACCCGCATCCTCTTATAGTGACAGTGCATATCGCTAGTTTTGTAGCGCTTCCACCTGTGATAAGCCGCATTGCGTAGGTTAATGTGTTTTATTATGTGAGCATTAAACCAAGGTGGTTGCTTAGGCTTTATAACTTTGGTTTTTATCTTAACAAACTTATTATAAAGATACTCTATATTGTCGGTCAGAACTTTTACTTGATGGTCAAGAGAGGGGGAGTAGTAAATAGGTGACCAGTCACACGCATTAACTTCAATTTCTAGTCCAGTGTAGTCAATATTCTTAAAATCTCTAAATTGAATCGAATTTTCATTATAATTAAGTCTTAGGTCGTAGGTCAAGAAAATAAGATCGTGTCTAGAAAAAACGGGTACGGACAACTGATCATACACTAATTTCTTACAAACATCACTTACAAAAAATACGTCAAGAAGTGTATCACAGGTTTTGGAAAAATGAGTGGGTTGCGTTGTATTGATAGGAAACAGTCCAACCGTCTCAAAGTTTTCTACTAAGTGTGTTTCTAAAATAAGGTTACTATTCAGGTCCCCTGTTATAATTACATCCGTGTATGCTAAAGATATATTCGTAATAACATCCAGGATTTCTGAATAGTCAATTGAGCGATGAGGTCGATAAATGCATCCTATCAGTGCTTTCGAATTTAAGCTGTTGCTAAAGACTTCTAAAAAAATGTATTCCATCTCACAATTATGGGAATTTTTGCATATTACCTTAGCATTTAGCAGTTTATTAACATATATGGCAACCCCGCCCGCATGCCCTACTCGATCAGAACGGAACACAGAATAACCATCACACGATATAGACAAATCACTTAAGTCAAACATAAACCATGTTTCCGACACACAAATCACATCAACATTAGACTCCGCAAATATAAATCTGAACTAATCTATTTTACTTGTGAGGCTTTGAGCATTAATATGGACAATTTTAAGGCCTTGCTTGTAGTTACTCAGGACTCTAATCATTGAACTCGCTGTGGAACTACTCAGATCATTTACATTTTGCATTGCGAAAAATAGATATAAACAGAAGAAGCACCCGCATATCAAACACATTTTTAAGGTAAAGCTTAATAATAATTACATAGAATACACACACAGAGGGACCTACAAAAAGCATTGAATAAGTAGATACACTAAAAAGATTAAGAGAGAAATTAGGAACGAAAGTCAGAGGCACTGCAGTTTGGCTCCCCAGATCCAGATGGCTCAACAGCAAGAGAAGAGAGATTTGCAGAGACAATAACATGAGACGGCACCAAGTTCTGCACATGATCAACATCTTGCACAGCTCTAGGCACAGCCATGCCAGCAGCAAGAGAGAGGTTATCATCTCGTTGGTGAGGGGTCGGGGGTTGTTGACAGAAGTGAGAGTATGCAGTTGCTCCATGTGTTCAATGCAGTGCACGCTCTCACTACCATTACAGCGCACGTGGACTAGGCCACGGCGGGTAAATACTGCAGTGAGCTTTTTTATCTTCTTAAGTTTTTATCTTCTTAGTTCGAAATCCAAGGGATTTTGTGCGCTAACAGATACAGATATTTATTTAAGACTGTATGGTACAGATACTTGTAGACTCTTGAGGTGCTAGTGCTTTGTCGGTGGGTTCGTTCCCTTAAGGCCTTGTATTTAAGTGTGCCGTGCTTATAGCGCAGCGCCAATCCAGTCCCAAAGGCATACACAAATCTTCCATCCCAGATGTCCAAAAAACGTTGTCATCTGACTCCAGAAGTTTGCCTGTTAGTTAGTTGGGCTGGCTCTTATCATCATACTTATGCATAACTTTTCCTATGTAGCCTAGGTGCAGATCTAGAGAATATAGGTGTGCATCGTCCAGGCCAGTTTCTAGTGCCAATGCATAGTTCGGAGTGCTTGTTGGTAAATGCAGAACTTTCTTAAGGAATAGGACTTGGAGCATGTCCACCTCTTCAAAGTGCTTGCAACCCCAGACTTGTGCTCCATAGGTCTGAACAGCTCGACATACTGCATTAAACTGCTTCCATTTAGTATTTATGGTATGCTCATATCGCGTTTGACAAGAAAATGGTTTCATGTCACATTCATACTGGTTTTGGCTTTATTGTTGCGACTCATTACATGTTTTTTAAAGGACACTGTGGGGGTGAATATAACTCCTAGGTAGGTGAGTTCGGGTGAAATTTTTATGAGTTCTCCTTTATATGTCGAACTCTCCGTCGCAGCCAATCTACCACCTTTCCTGAAGACCATAATTTCGGACTTTGATAGATTTACACCTTCAGCCGATTGATCATGCCTTGAAGTACGCTTATATTATCCGCTAAAATGACAATGTCGTCTGCATACATTAAAAGGCGTATAATGCGATCTCCAATATAAAGTCTTCCTTCCAATGAGTCGTGCAAATCATCCAAAAATAAAGCAAAAAGCATCGGAGATAATACGCACTCTTGTCGAACCCCCCACTTCAATCTTAAAATAGTCTGACATTTCTTCTCCTGTCCAAACAGCATATTCAGTTTGTTCATATAGCCTTTCTAAGAGCTTTATTATCTCTGTCGAGACACCCTTGTTCCAAAGTAAATTTTTAGGGATCTTATCAAAATCCGCTTTGAAATCGATGAAAAATCCGTATACTTTTTTAGTTTCCTGCAGTTTTAGAAGTACGATTGCTGCTAGATTATAGACGTTATCTACGGTGGAGTAGCCATCTCTGAATCCGGCCTGATACTCGTTTATAACATTATTTAGGCTTACCCACTTGCTCAGCCTGCAATTGATCATGCTCATAAGTATTTTTTAAAATGCAATTGATAAAAGATATACGACGGTAGTTTTCGGGCAGACACATATCACCCTTTTTGTATATTGGGAATACAATACTTGCAGAACAGCATTTTTCCAAATCACATCCATTAAGCATAGTGTTGTAAGCTTCAGTAAGGGCCACAAGCAGTTCCGTTGTCTTCTCCTGGAGCCTTGTTTTCTTTTGCCTTTTTGAGAGCATATTGTACTTCATTTAAACCAATTTCAGCATTCAATATATCATCCACATCAAGGTTACGGGCGTATTATAGGCTGCATCCTTGTGTAATTGGATTAAGCAGAGAACTAAAGTGCTGCTTAAAGCAACTTGCCTGAATGCTTGTGCTAATTTCTGTTCCTTTTAATCTCTCGGACCATGCGGACCATAAAAAAAGTAAAATCGGTTTGTCAAGATGACAACAGCCCCGAGGGCCAAAGCCGAGCCTCTCCCAATCTCTTGGCTTGTGCGCTTCTAATTTTAGCACAAGAGAAAGGGACCTACAGTTTAACGCCGAATCGAACGGCAGTTTTGAGAGGCTTTTCATGGCTAATTACTGCAATGCTGGCGCCAACAACAAGAGGTGTGGCCGGGTGTAAAGTTTTATTCAAAGAAATAAAACTTTTTCATTAGATGTTCCGAGGCGGGATCGAACCCACGACCTCATGCTCAGCAGTCGCGCACACTAACCGCTGAGCCTTCGCTGCTGCATTTATCACAATATCCTGCAACTGGGTTAGGGTTTTCTGCTGTTCTTCTGTTTCATTTTCCTGAAAAGCCTTCACAATTCTTGCTTGGTACCTTTGTTGTTGTTTCGCGTTCCATCTCAGTTTGGGTAACAGAATCAGCGATTTAGCATTCTCAGACGCTCTAAGGTTAGCACTCATGCAAATTGGTTGGTGATCTGACCATAGCTTGCTGTCTACCCTGAAGGTTTCAATTATTGGCAATACTTCATGGTGCACTGCAGCAATATCATTGGTTAAGCTTCCCATCGTGTTTACGAATGTAAGACATCCATCATTATCTCCAGAAACTAAACCGTTCAAAACTATAAGCCCATTATCATTGCAGAAATCCATGAAATGGGACCCTTTTGAATTTACCACTTTGTCCTTCGATTTCAGGCCCCCCTTGTTCACCACACAAAAGGTATTTTCCAAATTATTAATATCCTGCAATAGTTCTCCGATTTGAATATTAAGATCTCCTATGACAATGGAATTTTCAATGCCGTTTTCTGAGAAAATATCTTCCACAGGTAAAAATTCCATGTTCCAGTTGCATCCTCTTATGTACAGTAGAATTAAATTTAAGGTTGTGTGAGTGTCGCTCAGCTTTAGTTTCTTTACTCCTTGCACTTGTATCATCTCATGCTTAAGGCCCATAGTTTTCAGGTTGATTACTAAATATGTCCAGAAGGAACGAACCTTCTGTCTATAAAGCTGTGGGAGATATGACGTTTTTTCAATTTGCGGGGTCGGGAGGGGGCGTGGCGAAATTTGAAATAAAACTTGATCTGCCAGCAAGTATACGAGGTGTGTTCAAAAAGTATCGCGAATTTTGTGTTTTTTCAAAAATTATTTATTTATTCATGAATATCTATTTTGTCCCCTTCAAAGTAATCCCCATGAGATATTATACACTTGTGCCAACGGTTTTTCCAATCTTCGAAGCAATTCAAAAAATCATTTTTTTAATCTTGTTCAGCTCCTTCTTCGATGCCGTCTTTACCTCGACAAGCGTAGCGTAATGTCGTCCTTTCATGGGCCTCTTCAGTTTAGGAAACAAGAAAAAGTCACAGGGGGCCAGATCTGGGGATACGGTGGCTGCGGCATCATTAGTATGTTGTTTTTGGCCAAAAAGTCGCGCACAAGCTACGATGTGTGAGCAGGGGCGTTATCGTGGTGCAAAAGCCAATTTTTGTTCTTCCACAAATCCAGGCGTTTCTGGCGGATTGCTTCGCGCAAATTGCGCATAACTTGCAGGTAATATTCCTTATTGACCGTTCTTCCCTGTGGCAAGAACTCATGATGCACCACGCCCCTGCAATCGAAGAAAACTGTCAGCAAAACTTTCACATTCGACCGAACTTGGCGCGCTTTTTTCGGTCTTGGTTCGTGCGGCAGCTTCCATTGAGATGATTGAGCTTTGGTTTCCACGCCATAACCCTACACCCACGATTCGTCACCAGTTATTACCCTCTGGAGCAAATTTGGGTCGTCGCGGACAGAGTTTAACATCTCATTAGCAATGTTCATGCGATGCTGTTTTTGGTCGCAATTGAGCAATTTTGGTACGAATTTCGCGGCGACCCGTCTCATGCCCAAATCATTGATAAAAATCGAATGGCACGAGCCAATCGATATGTTTAGGTCCTCAGCAACTTCTCTAACGGTGATTCGTCGATTGGCCAATACCATTTTCTCCACTTCATTAATTTTTTCGTCTGTTGTTGAAGTGCTCGGGCGTCCGGCACGCTCTTCGTCGTTCACATCTTCTCAGCCTTCTGAGAACATTTTGTACCACCGACAAACGTTGCTTCGGTCCAAGGTAGCTTCTCCGTATGCCACAGTCAACATTCGGAATGCATCCGCGCACTTAATTTCGTTTTTCACACAAAATTTGATACAGGTTCTTTGATCCATATTTTTGAACAGGTAAAAATCGAAGACGATCCAAAACACGTGCAAGCAAAGCAGCTGTCAACAATTAAGTGAACATTCAAAATGGCCGGCTGTTGATGCTGATCAAGAACATTTATACTTTAGATGGTCGAAGATGATTCCTTCTGCCGGTTACATACTTTTGCACAAACTTAATATACTCTGTGTACCTCTGGTACAGAGTATAAAATTGTGGAAATGACTGCCATTTCAGATCATTTTTTTTTCTCTGTGTGGGAACTCCAAGTTTGTTTTGCGCAAACATTTACTATTCAAGGCTAACTTTGCTTGCAAAACGTGTTTAAATTTTGTTTGCTTGTGAAAAATTAGCTTAAGGAGTGCCTAAGACTTGTTGCCTAACATTGTAAAAATTACATAAATATTTTAATTATAGTCCATACATATATGTGTTTAGGCTCTCCATTTCCTTAAATTAAGAAAGAAAACATTTTTCAGTGCATTAGAAATCGTGCCTCAATAAGTTACATTTTCTTGGCAAATTTTCAAATTCTTTCACAAACTTTTGGTTCGCGGATAAACTGGCATTTGATACATTATTCTTGCTTTTGTTCGTCCGCCAAACAACAATGGAATCTAACTCAAGCCTCGACCTCCACAGAATTTTATGAGCCCAACACACGCAAATCGGTTATTAACTATAATGCAAACCATAAGTATATCTCTTGTATACACATTGTGTGCTGGTGCATTACTGTAGCAGTGCTTACCAGCAGATAAAAGCGCTTTCCCCTCCGCTCCCTCATGCAGCTGAGCCTCGACAGCGGCTTTTTCGGTCTCCGCCTGTTCTAAGCGATAAGCGCCAGGCCATTTGTACTAAATAACTCGAATGGGGCAGTGAACAACAACAAATGAAATGCCTATTAGTTATTGTTGTTTGATTTGCAAAGCGCTTGTCATTTGTTAAATAAATTGATGGCCGTTGCGGTTTGTGGGCAAATAAAAAGTGACTAACAAAACGGAAGGTAAACAAACAAAAAACTAATGGACCGAGCAGGGAATGAGTCTATTTGTGTTAAGGGTTTCGAATTTAATATTTGACATACATTTTCGAACATTTAAATATGCTGGTCTTATCAGCCTCCGAGGGAACATTTGGAAGGAGCAAGTTCCGCTGCTCTTTGCATAGGCAGCCCAACAATCAGCAGCTGTCAGGCCATTCAGTTGAGACTTCAGCACGCAGCACAAAAAATTGGAAATGACATTGACATTTTGAATAATGACGCAGCAGCTAAAGAATGAGACGGGATAAATTCTGACTGCGGCCACCACCAAGGCTCACAGCGGGCCGCCTTTGCAGCCAGATGACAGAGATTAGCAGCGGAATTTTAAATGATGCCCAATTGAGAATTGCCCCCGAAGAAAGTTCATGCACAACTGGTGCAGTTCCTGCGAACCATGTCAAGGTGTTGTCAAGTGCATCTCACAGGCAGCAAATGTCATTAGAGCAGTACAAAAAATGACCCTAAATGGCTAAGTGGAACGGCAAAGCTCCCAGCCATAATCACAGAGGTGCAATTTGCGAGACAACCCAAGAAGAAGGAGCCAGCAACAATAATAAATTTGCGCTAAAAGTGCCAAGTACCGAGGAACGAAGACAAAGCAACAATGCAAACGGAAAATAGTTGCAAAAACTAAAATTAAACTTGCTTCAGAGTGGGTAGTGCCTGCTCCCGCTGCACTTTAATATTATTTTTCCTTTTCGCCCGCTTTGAGTGTTGAAAAAACAACTTGAGATTGTAATTAGTTTTTGTTGCTGCTGGGTTTAACTCTGCCAGGAGGAAACTTTCAAATTGAACTGCGCGGGCTGGGGCAAAATATGTGGCGGTCTCCCAACTCGTACACGCTGGTCGCAGGAATGGCAAATATGTCTGCGAAAAATCTCATTAAGTATACGAAATCGTAGCATAAAAAATGCCAAACTGGGAAATAAAAAGGAAAGAAAGGAGAAAAAAGCAGAAAAGAAAATAAACAAGAATTATGAATGTCGCTTGGCTGAAGGGGGCCACAGCAAGGGAGGAAAAGTAGAACAACAACAAACAGCCCTAAAGCAGACCACTGAAAAATTCAACTTGCAACAGGTAAACGCACTGGGTCAAGTTTGAGTGGAGTTTTTTATTTACAAAGTCCATTCATGGCCAGTCAGGCAATGGGTCAAGGAGTTGTTGCGAGTTGTGTAACGAGCAGCTTGGGACCTGCCAGGTCATTTGAGTAGAAAATTACATCCACACAGCAAAATGAGTCTTAAAATGTGCGTAATGAGTCCGTGATGAACCTGTGTCTCCTATAAAACATTCATTTTTTATTGCAAATTTCAAAGCACTTAAGCCATGGAGTTACAGAACTTAGTTTATATCTTGACTTGACAAAGAATATTTCTTGTTGTTGAAAGGAAAATTGTTTAAAAAACTGGATTTTAGTTTTTACAGCCGCTAAAAACTGGATTTCAGCAAAGCTACAGCAAAAACTCGGCTAAACCAAATATGTTTTCGAGTCACTACTGGGTCATACTTCGAGTGCGCCACAAGCAAACCTGGGGCTAACCTCAAAAGCACAAATATCCAAAATAGAGTTGAGGAATCGTTGGTGTTAAGATTCTTTTCCACTTTGCCCTATTTGGTCCACTAAACATTTCACATTTCGTAGGATGTTACAGAAATTACAACTTTTGAAATCTCATACAATTCTGGGAACTTTTTGGATGACTCTGACCATCAATTTAAAATGTTTTCATGGTTTCGAATTCGTTTATGTGCAAGAAAAATGTTAATGGAATCCAGCAGCTTTTTTGTTGACAAAACTGAAGTGAATTTATCACCAAATTTCTTTTCTTGCAACATCACATATGCATCAACTTCGCCGGTGCTTTCAGATAATCTCCCACCCGACAATTTCTTGTACGTATGTTTCTCCAAAAATCGAAATCCGCATTTTAGTTTCTCGTAAATTCAAACGGAAAAGATTCAGTTTTCGATCCGATTTTCACCAGTTTTCGCTAACGAGAAAGTGTCGAGAGCGGATCTGAAAAATAGTAGCAAGAACTTACGTTTTGCTGCCACAAACTGAGCGACAGAAAATACTTCTTCGGACCGATAACGGAACAAGTTTTCGATAGTATTGTAAGAAAATGTCGAAAACGGATCCGTTTTCGAGGTCGATTGTCGGGTGAGCTATTATTAAACACATTGCTGTCTCGTGTGCATAGGAAAAAATTTCAAAGGCAGCGCTGCCTCACACAAACAGTATAAGCTTGCAATCATCACTGAGTTTCAGAGAGAGACAAACATACTGATGGTGGGCACGCATACCAATGTCAAAATGTGATAGTATATTTTTCCGGCCACTGGTTTATATGGATGTGTTTGTGCGTACGCGCTCTCACTCGCGCTCACTTTAAGGTACATGTCTAGTTTCGGCAGCCCAAAAGTAAGGGTTTACGAAAAAATTTACTCGAAAAGTTTACCACGTATCGACTAGTTTTTTTATTCGATAGATATTTGATGAAGCTAACTTTTAAAATTTTTTGTAGTTGTTGTTGCAGCGGTTGTTGTTGTAGCCCCGCTTCAAAAGTCGACCCATTTTTAAAAACATAGGTGCCTGGTGCGTCAGATTTCCAGAGAACGCGTCATCGGATAAAAAAATTTAAATGAGGTTTTGTTGGGAAGTGATGTGGTTATGGTCGGAACTAGGATATCTGGGATCGGTCTATAAGGGGGTAAGGGGTTCTCAAAGTCAAAATTTCGAAAATTGACCTATTTTTACCCCTTAAAATGGCCCTAACTCCGCTATTTTTATGGACCGATATATTAGTTCCGACCACTGTGGGTATTACGTAAAGAAGCAATTTAAAAAAACTATAAGAAAATCGGTCAACAAATGGCCTCGCAATCTGACGCACCAGGGTGAAAAAAGTGGTTCCGAGATAATCGCATTTAAAGTTTCGACAACATGTGATTTTGCGCCCGACCTACCTGTACAAAATCAAAATATCTCGAATTTGTATTTTTTTTGCTTAAAATTCTCAGGGGACGTTTTCAACATTATAACGCATGATTTAAGCCAAAAAAAAAAAATCGAAATTTTCAAAATCTGAAACTAGACATGTACCTTAACACACTCTCTCTCGCTCTTTCGTTATAATTTTGTTGGTGGCATATTTTATTTGTCGACTGCTGCTGCTGACTGAAATTGACAAGCAAATTCCGTCTCGCTTGTGATTCTGACGAATTTCAAAAGCAGAGCGCTTGCTGCTGCTGCGACTTTCGTCGTGGACCTGAAGCAGCAGAACCGACTTGCTCTGCTTCTCGCAAGCAGCGAAAAGCAAAAAGCAAAGGAAACGCTAACCGACAACTCTTGGTACTGTTTGCTTGTTCGCAAAAATCAGTTTTGGTGCTTGCTTCGACAGCGACTTCTGATTTTTCTCAGAAGCAAAGGCAAAAGCAACAATTCATAATGATCAGTTGAAAGAATTCAAGCTGGGAAAAGTAAAAGTTTTGCGAAAATAAGTTCTAGTAAGAAAAACTTTTTGTTTTAAATGGGATCGCCTCCAAATCTCGTAATTGTTAGTTTGTTATGCTTTTCCATCATTCCACTAAGTTTGGTCGAAATCATCTAGATAGTATATCTCCCATAGAAAAGTAAGGTCCGAACAGAATTCTTAGTTAGAAAAACTTTTTTGTTTTCAAAGGACGCAGCAAGGGTATACTAAACTTAAGTTAATTTTCCCCTATTTTTGTGAAAAATTGCTTAAAAATTCATTTGTTAAAGTGTTGTTCACCGCTAGCAACTACTTTTTCCCATTTTTCTGACAATTTTCGGATACCAGTGCCAAAAAACGAAGCAATTTCAGCGTGTTAACCGGCCGCGCTACATATGGCAGAGAGTTGTCATGTTAAAAATTACCTTGTAGTGCCTTGCACCCGGTTGTAGCATGCTACATACATCCATTGTCTACATTACATAAAAGTGGACGGATCTAATCTACACGGGCAATATATATTACCTTTACACATAAGTTTTAAAGGATTTTTTTAAGTTTTACTCTTTATTGTAACAAATAAGTTTCAAATATATTTTTCAAAGTATTGTCTACCTTTGCCTCTACTTTTTCCTAACTTTCTGGCGAAAAACGAAGCGCTACTTCGAAACGATTATCGATGGAAACGATTATCGGATGGCAAATTATCGGGTATAGTGTTAATAGCAGCAACTTATCAGACTCTGTAAAGAATCTGTGGAACATCATCTTTTTTGCGTAAAATTCTCCGAGGCGAGTGGATACCGCCCGTATATGGAGTTTTTCATTCGCTGCCGTCTCGCGTCTAGTGGACATTAATGACATTAAAATTTTATGAATTGGCTCGGAATAGGTTCCGCACACGGACGCATTGAGAACGCTGAACCTCACAAAAGTGGTAATCGGCCTGTGTTATCAGACGCTCAGTCGCAGTCAGACAAGCAATAAGCCGTCAGTTTGCCACAAAAACAATGTCAATTATGCTTTGGTTCGAATTCCAGTCCAAATGTACACTTATCTTTTCTCTGTTTCCTTTAAGTTTGCAATGCAGGACACAAAGATGAGCGATGAGATTTGTCCGTACGAAAGTCTGTCAGTCCGACTGTCAGTTTCTATAGAATTGACTCACAGTGTTACGTTTCACATGATTATGTCGTATAATTGCCATGGGACTGGTTTGTGGAAAATTAGTGAGTGTAGAGCACAAGTTCGTTGTGAGAAACAAACTCCTCTTTCAGAAGCTTAATAAATCTTTTTCCAGAGTTGTTCTCTTTTATAAATTTTTGGTAACACGCATCACATATTTTGTCACAAATGTGACCGTCTCGTTCTGGAGGCGCTCCAGCTTATATA
Organism: Lordiphosa collinella; assembly: GCA_018904265.1. Lineage (NCBI taxonomy): Eukaryota > Metazoa > Arthropoda > Insecta > Diptera > Drosophilidae > Lordiphosa > Lordiphosa collinella. The sequence goes on along the minus strand of JAEIFV010001740.1, from coordinate 294 downwards.
TTTCTGCACCTGCGCTTAAACGCACGCAGATGTGTTTGAAAAAATCGTTTTTTTTTTTTAAGCGGGAGTTCTTAATCTCAGGAATTAATAAAATTGTATGCTTCAAAAAGTTCAAAAAAGTTGTCAAAAGCAGCCAGAGCACAGTGGTTTTTGTTTTTGGCTTAAACTCTGGTTGTTGAGATATTGACCCCAAATTTAGTTTATAAGTAAATTTTAGGCCCCAAGGATGACTTAGAAAGATTTACTCAATTAAGACCAATATTTCATATAGTTTGCTGACTTGCATTTAGTTAG
>JAEIFV010001739.1:0-21372 GCA_018904265.1 Lordiphosa collinella | reverse complement strand
CATCTACCTCCTTCTACCTATTACACACTTTTCAATGGGAACAGGGTATAAAAAGTTAAAAAATGACAACGTACATCATTGATCGTGGTCTTGACTTAAAGAAATTTTGCCAGCTTTCCGAATATGTTTTCATTTTTAAAAATGTCCACAAAATGGTTAAATAAAACGATTAAAATTATTTTAAGAAAATATTTTATTCAATCAGTTAAAAAATTCATCTACCAAAGTAAAATCGGTTTGATATTGTTAACTTTAAGCCTTACAACTTTAAAATCTTAATTTCGCAGAGAATTCTAAAAACACGCTGTTACGTGTTACGTATTTTTAGAATTCACTGCGAGATTAAGTTTTTAAAATTGTAAAAGTTTTAAGTTAAACTAATACTTCACCGTTGACAAATGAAGACGAACATGGCCTTTCTACGGATGTTAAATATCTGTATCAATTAGCTCAAGCCGTGACTGAAGGTTTTTGCCCTGCAGATTTAGCCAGCATGAAACCCGGTCAAATCGTTCATTCTCGTTGGCTAACCAAAGCTAGCAGAGTGTTGCGACTTTACATAACAACTTATTTGTCATCAAACAACTTAGAAATTCTAGCGAACAATATTATGAAAGTTTATTTACCAATGTACTTCAATGTTAAGTATTATGGTGCTGTTGTCTTATCAAAATGCATACGGTCAATCCAGTATTTGCCACCAAATCTTAGAGATGTTGTTAAAAACGTAGTTTAAAATAATGCCTATTTCGGTCTTCCAGAAAATGTATTATTGACAATGCTCTTCGACCAAAGAAAAGCTGTACGCGAATCTTTATGATCCAACCAAATTAAGGGATTGAAAAAAGCATACATATCTAGAGCTTAAAGATCCGCCGCTGCCAGACCCTAGAAGTCCATCGCATATTCAGGGAACTGAGCGAGTTGTTCAATTACTTTCAAGTGTGTCGCGCCGCGTGACAAAAATTGAAAATAGACTTGATCTGCCTGCAAGTATAAGAAGTTTTCGTCCCATACACGTCGAACTTCTATCTCTTACCATCTCTGAGATCTGTGCGTTTATACGGAGAAACAGACAGACGGAAATGGCTATATCGACTAGGCTGTTGATGCTGATCAAGAATATATATAAAGGGTGATTTTTTAGCTATTATCTTTTTGGCAACACTGGTTTAAACAGCTCACGCACGTTTCGTGTTTTGTTTCACTGTCAAACATCTTCAGTTTGGTCTATAATTTAACCATGAATCGTCTTACAAACGAACAACGCTTGCAAATTATTGAATTTTATTATCTAAATTCATGCTCTGTTAAGAAAGATCATCGCGCGCTTCTTCCATTTTATGGTCAGTTTAATCGACCCACTGAAGCGGCTTTTCGGTCTATTGTGCCTAAATTTCGCACCAAATTTACATTGTTGGACATTAAACCACCAACACGCTTACGTAGAGAGCGAACTGAAGAAAATATCGCAGCTGTATCGGCCAGTGTAAATGATGACCATCAATTATCGATTCGCCGCCGTTCGCAGCAATTGGGCCTCTGTTACTCAACAACGTGTAAAATTTTACGGAAGGATTTAGGTGTGAAGCATCTCAAAATACCGCTGGTGCAAGAATTGAAGCCGAACGACCCACCGCAACGTAGAATTTTTGGAGAATGGGCTCTTGGAAAGTTGGCCGAAGATCCACTTTTTGTTCAGCGACGAAGCTCATTTTTGGCTCAATGGGTAAGTAAATAAGCAGAATTGTCGATTTTGGAGTGAATATCAGCCAAAAGCAATGCAAGAGCTACCAATGCATCCAGAAAAAGTCACAGTTTGGTGCGGTTTATGGGATGGTGGCATCATTGGACCGTACTTCTTCAAAGATGATGCGAATCGTAACGTAACTGTGAATGGTGAGCGCTACCGTGAGATGGCTTGCATGACATGTGGTTTCAACAAGACGGTGCCACATGCCACACAGCACGCGCAACAATGGACTTATTAAGAGGCGAGTTTGGTGAACATTTTATTTCACGTTCGGGACCGGTCAATTGGCCGCCAAGATCGTGCGATTTAACGATAACCTTTAGACTATTTTTTGTGGGGCTATGTTAAAGTTTATGTCTATACAGACAAGCCCGCTTCAATTGACTCATTGGAAGACAACATTGCAGCATTTATTCGTAAGATACCGGCCGAAATGTTGGAAAGAGTATGCCAAAATTGGACTAAGCGGATGGACTATTTGAGGCGCAGTCACGGTCAACATTTGCATGAAATAATCTTCAAACGTTAAATTATATGGACTGTTCTACCGTTTCAAATAAACATTTCATGCATTTTTCTGAATTTTATGTGTTTTTTTTAAAAAAACTTTCCTATAGCTCTTAAAAAATTACACTTTATATACTTTATGTGGTCGGAGATGATTTCTTCTATTCGTTCCAAGCTTCTGGGCAAAATTATAATACACTTTTCAAGTATATTAAAAAAAATCGAATATTGAATATGTCCGTTTGGTAAATGAAATATGTACATTGAATTGAGAAAAAAATAAACGATAAGTTTTGCAAACTTTTCTGGCCAAATAAATAGAAACTCTTATTTCAACTTTCCAAAATCCAACCCCAATTAAGAAAAATCTTGGGTTTAAACACAATACGCATTTTATACCCATTGCAGCTATACTGAATGAAGCGGAAAAATAAACACATTACAATATCATAAAAAATATATGATGCATTTATAAAAGACTTCTCTCTCTTCTAAAAGCTCTCCATAAACATATTTTAATAAAATCAATATAATCATTTCCTTTCAATTCGTCGATCACCCACTGTGGCTTAAAAGATTAAAAATTAAAACTGTATTTGGCCATGACCATAAGCGAATGTCAATGGCAGTCGTTAAAACCCCTCTAACATTGATTCGAAAGAGCGCTGATTTTCCACGGTTAACTAAATGAAGTGATTTCAAGGGTAAGCTCTGCAAGCAGAATCCCAACATGAGCTGTTAAGCTAAGCAATAAATTGTTATAAAGTAATAAGCAATTGATTTCGTATGCATCTCAATCAAACTAAAATTTTTTACAACTTGCATGCGGACGAAGTCACGGCAGACTCAGCTTGTATACAAAAATATTTCTATTGAGATCGATGATGCTTCCTTCTAGGCGAGTGTAAAAAGGCAAGGCTTTGCACTAATTTAGAAATAGTTTTCCTTTTTCCTTGCATACTTATTAGTTTTTGCATTGAACGTCAGTTCCATATTCAATACAAGAAGTCTTGGTTATTTTTTAAGTAATTTTAACGCTATTAGTTCAGTCCGAGTAATACTTTTAACTGGTTCCATCTAGAACTCTGAAAGGTCTTGATTGGTCGCTATAAACGGAACTCGTATCATATTGACCTTGGCCTAAAGATTATGAGATAACTCCAATGAACTATAGTCGTACAGAGATTGAATTTTACATCCATAGCTATCCTCAATTCAAAAACAATTTAATCTAGTTAAGATTTCTATAAAACGTAAAATCGGGGAGCATTAAATGCTAAGCCATCCCACGCGTTACCAAATTTGCTTTTAAAAGTGTAAGCTGTCAAAATCATTTTCACTTTCAATTATCCCATCGCATGAGCCTTTTCCTGTCTCGCCCCAAAAACTCAAAAATCACAGACAAAACGAAAGACTTAAGCAACGAACTTTGTCGCATAAATGAAGCAAACGCAAACAACTTATGCAAATAACACCGGTTTTGTTGTTGTTGTTGTCGCCATTGCTGTCGTGTTTGGAGTGTTGGAGGCGCTTCCCTTTTGCCGCACTGCCAGGATAAACAAAGACCTTAAGCAGACAGCAGGATGTGTCAGACATAATTTTCATAATTTTACGCCACAAATCTGCAAGATTTCTGCTGCTCCTCCCTCCCTCTCACTCTGTGCGGTTTGAAATTTAATACTGCACCAACAACAACAACAACAACCAGCAGCAAAACCCAGAAGAGCTGCAATTTTAGCATACGACTCGTCTCCGTCTTCGTCTTTTGCTTTTGAGTTCGGGGTTTGGAGTTTTTTTAGGTTCTTTTGGGGAACGGCTGAGGTGTGAATATTTAACCGGATATGAGTGAAACGCATCTCACAGCCAGGACAACCAAGACGACGCCTTTGCCCTCGCCTTTAACCAGCGCCGCGACACAATTCTGGCTAAATATATTCCAAGACAGAGAGAGAGCCTGAGACTGGGACGGAGACTGACAAACGAGAATGAAGCTGGCGGAGCATTTAATAAAAATGATAGACTGACAGTGAGAGCGACACCCCCAATATCAACTCAAATTGCACTCCTGCTGCGTTCGTCGGGCGTAGCCAGCAACTCGCTTCAATAAACCTCTGCAACATGCCAGTTTGGCTTCTCTTTGACATATTCAATTCGCTGCCCTGCCCAGCCTGCCCTACCCCTGCCCCTACCCTGTCCTGTCCAGCACTTCGATTCCATTTTGAAATCATTCGCATGTAAACAATCAAATTACACATGCTCCTTTGGACTTAACACCAAACAGATTAGATGAACGTACCGAAAACTGGAAAGCTGCCAAGGTCTGCAGTTTACAGGGTGATAAGAAAATTATTTTGAATTTAAATGTATAAAGTATAAAGTATAAAGTATAAAGTATAAAGTATAAAGTATAAAGTATAAAAGTATAAAGTATAAAGTATAAAGTATAAAGTATAAAGTATAAAGTATAAAGTATAAAGTATAAAGTATAAAGTATAAAGTATAAAGTATAAAGTATAAAGTATAAAGTATAAAGTATAAAGTATAAAGTATAAAGTATAAAGTATAAAGATAAAGATAAAGTATAAAAAGTAAAGTATAAAGTATAAAGTATAAAGTAAAGTATAAAGTATAAAGTATAAAGTATAAAGTAAAAGTATAAAGTATAAAGTATAAAGTATAAAGTATAAAGTATAAAAGTATAAAGTATAAAAGTATAAAGTATAAAGTATAAAGTATAAAAGTATAAAGTATAAAGTATAAAGTATAAAGTATAAAGTATAAAGTATAAAGTATAAAGTATAAAGTATAAAGTATAAAGTATAAAGTATAAAAGTATAAAGTATAAAGTATAAAGTATAAAGTATAAAGTATAAAGTATAAAGTATAAAGTATAAAGTATAAAGTATAAAGTATAAAGTATAAAGTATAAAGTATAAAGTATAAAGTATAAAAAGTATAAAGTATAAAGTATAAAGTATAAAGTATAAAGTATAAAGTATAAAGTATAAAGTATAAAGTATAAAGTATAAAGTATAAAGTATTGTAAGACCCTGTATTATTTGTTACACAAGTTAAGGCAAATTCAGTGTACGAGTAATTTAGAGTCTCACCCTGTTTTGTGTGGTGATGCCAAACAAAAGGGTCTCATTTTGTGTTTGATGATTTAGACTCAGATGATCTCGTCGACCTTTTCACACCTTCCATCTTCCTCTTCTTCTTCTTATTATTATTATTATTTTATTTGCTAAAAACCCAGACAAAAGCTTGCCCATATCCATTTCACTTGCATCCGCTTTTGACAAATTTCTTTGAAATCAACTTTGACAAATTCCCTTTGACTTGGCCAGAAAGGGTAAGCGAAACCAAACTCGTGCAGTCGTGGCAAATGGCAAATGGCGCCACATTTCTACATTTCCCCCGAGTGGCATATAAATATTTTTAATTGCAAATGAAAGCGAATTGTCGTCGGGGCCAACGCCTACGAGCGTCTGCCCCGGGCAAATGCCAAGCGTCCGATAAGTTGTCATAAATTTGAGCCAATGTAAATTTTGCTGTTTGGCATAATTTTTATGGCAAACGCCTGTCAAATGCAATCGAATGAATGCGGTCTCTGCGCCAACGATTTGCGATTGCAGACGGCAGTCAGCTGCAGTTCCATACACGGCAGCCAGTTGGGGCATTTAGTGGAACAAGAAAAAACTACAAGCCATTGGATATTCCATCTCTCGGTTGAACCTGGTCAATACTTTGTAAATTCAATTGGCGCTTTAAGCACTCAAATGATTTACGCCAAATCGCAGTAGCCGTTTGTGGGCTTATTTGTCTTGCGGAATGTGAGCTCGGCTAATCAGTGCATAATTAATATTAATTTGTATCCATATGAGCGAGGGGATGAACAAAAGTTCCAGTCATGCATTCCTGAATTTCCCCATCAAACTGAACAAACTTTTGTAGGTCCCCCTCGCATTGGCATTTGCATAGCGCCAAGTCCACTTATCTCTGGCTTTTATATCAATTTGCATGGCAATTGTCGCCATTCTTGGCTCATTAATTAGAATCGAAATGAAAGCACAAAGAAAGTGGTAATAGAAAAGAAATTGTAACAAGTTCAAGCGGTCGACAGCAGGCACTTGGCACATTTCGTTAGGGCCCGGCCCAGCAGCCAAACACACTCACACCAGCACCAGCCCAACTCTTCTCCACAAAGACAACTGGAAAGTGTTTCGTTTCGTTTCGTTGCCCATTCTTGAGTTTATTTTGTTTTTTCTTAACGAGGCGCTGCCAAGTCACTGTCAAAATATTGAAATAAAGGAATTTTCAATTTTAATTTCTGTAAAAGAAAAATGAAGAGAGAAAGAAGAACGCAAGGGCAAGGGTAAGCAAGCACCCGAAACGCTCAACGTTCCAAGGAAGTGACGCTGTTCTTATGGTAATGATTGTTATTCTAAAGCGTTAAATGAGCGTGGGTAAATAAAAGCCACGAAAATGGAAAATGAACAAGAAGAATGAATTGACACATGCAACAAATTACAAATGCGAGTTTTCCAATTTCCCAAAAACGCCCAACAAATGGGAAAACTAAACCAAGAGAATGAGGTGAGGTTTAGGTGGAATTTTATGTTTGTTTATATTTAAAATGCAATTGAAATTTCCATGAGGCTAATACCATTTCTAGGTGGGGCGGCTGATCAGTGATCGACCTATGGTCAAAACAGCCATCAGAGTTGAATTATACGATTATTTTGGGGATCATGCACCCTTTATTAAGACCATAGTCTTTCTTACTTTGAGCCCAGCAGATGAAGATCCGTTAGTATTCAAAAAACAACGAATTTTACACAAGAACTCTGTCAAAATTTTAAAAGTTTTTTATATAATAGAAGGCTAGAAGGGCACTTTCAACACTTTTTGTAAGAGTATCTTAAAAATCGCAGAGAAGTTTTACTGATGAATTAATATACATACAAAGGCTGTACCCAGTTCTCTAATTGGGTTTTTTAAAGGATTAATGGACTTTTTATACTCTTTACCAGAGGTACACAGACTATATTAAGTTTGTGCCAGCAGCCAGAAGGAATCATTTTCGACCCTATAAAGTATATATATTCTTGATCAGCATCAACAGCCGAGTCGATATAGCCATGTGCGTCCTGTAGTATGAAGCTAATCTCAGAGATGGTAAGATATATAGCTTCTTATAATTGCAGACAGATAAAGTTTTTTTTTAAATATTTGCCACGCCGTTTCCAGGCCCCGCAATTTAGAAAAATCGTAATTTCTCCGTTTGTTTTATAGATAGAAGATTCGAACCTTCTGGATTTCTTACAGAGTATATTTTATAGTCAGTCTTGGCCGACTTTCTTTCTTGAACCGCTGAATATGGACAAAGAGGAGTTGTACAGGCCTGTTCCCTTTTTCGATTTCGATCAGATCATGCGGAATCGGAATTGGTAGCTGTTCCCGTTTCCGAAAAACGATCAAGTTATTCGGCTTCAAAAGTTTTGCCTAAGAGTCAGTGGAATGAAATGCAAGTTTTCTTGGATACAGTGATTCTTTGCATCTTGCAAGTATTTTTATTTAAACATGTCAAATATTGTTGAGATTTTGAAGTATTCATTTTTATTCAATTTGAACCTCAGAAATTGCATGCAGACGAAGAAAAAACGATCGAAATGAAACCGAGCTGTTCGCAATTCCGAATCAGCGCATGCGCGTTGCTGATCGAAATTGCCAAGGCTGCCTTATGGATGAATTAAAATTCGAAAGCGATTCAAACATTCATTCGAAAAGACAATCGATTTCAATTTCAATCGAACGTGATGGACCATTTAAGAAAACAGATTCGTATTCAGCACACAAAAATCATCTAGAATCATTACCAACCCTTCAATACACTGGACCTTGTTGCCTAGTGTAATCAAAGGTTTGATTAAGATTGGATGTACGATAGTCAAGTTATGAGCAAAAAAAAGTTCGCTGCCACAGCTCTGCAGATCTACTTTCTGCTGATACTGCAGCAGCAAAATACATTCAGAGCATATACTATCGCAGGTTAATTGTTTTCTTTTTTGTTTTTTTGTTCGCAAAGAGCTTGCATAATAAAGTGTTTCTAAGCGAGGGAATTGAGGGAAGCGTGAGTGTGAGAAAAAAGAAAGGAATTAGAAAGAAACCCACATAAATCGAAGAAGCTCTATTCTAGAACTCAACATATTTCATGCTAACTTTCTAGAATATGTGCTTTTAGTTTAAATTCAATTCTTATCTCCTCCGTCAGTTTTATAGCTATCCTCACCAAACTTTGCACGAAGTCTTTTGGTACAAATACGCTGCACATATGTCGAAATCGGCCGGATCGCATGACTATAGCATATAGCTGTCATAGGAACGATCGGTCGAAAAACTAGTCTTAGTGAGAACAACTTTTTTGTTTTTAATGAAAACGTCCTTATCAATGTCGCATTTACTTAGGTTACTATCCTTTCCCATGATTTCACAAAGTTTGGTCGAAATCGGATGACTAGATAAGCTGCCATAGGAACGATCGGTGAAAAAGGAAGTTCTAGTGAGAAAAACTTTTTTGTCTTTTCAATGAAAACGTCCGTATGCATCTCCACATTTTAAAGCTATCTCACAAGCTTTGCACAAAGTTTTTGGTCGAAATCGGCTGACTCGGATGACTTTAGCATATAGCTGCCATAGGAACGATCGGTTGAAAAACAAGTCTCAAAGAGAAAAACTTTTTTGTTTTTAATGAAAACGTCCTCCTATTGTACATATTTCTTAGTTTATATCCCTTCCCATGATTTCACTAAGTTTGGTCGAAATCGGATGACTCTAGCATATAGCTGCAGTATGAATGATCAGTCGTAAAAGAAGTTCTAGTGAGAAAACCCTTTTTGTTTTAAACGGAATCGCCTTCAAAAAACGTACATGTTAGTTTGTTATGCTTTTCCATGATTCCAGTATGATGAACAGTGTATTATGCTTTCCCATGATTTCACCAAGTTTAATCGAAATCAAACATCTTTATAGTATAGATCCCATAGAAAAGTAATGTCCAAAAAGTAGTTATAGAAAAACTTTTTTGTTTTCAATGGAAGCTGCAAGGGTATACAAAACTTCGGCTGAGCCGAAGTTAACTTTCCCCTATTTTTCTGGATGCATTGGTAGCTCTTGCAATGCTTCTGGCTGATATTCACTTCAAAATCGACAATTCTGCTTATTTACGTACCCATTGAGCCAAAAATGAGCTTCGTCGCTGAACACAATTTTTCGGTAAAAAAGTGGATCTTCGGCCAACTTTCCAAGAGCCCATTCACCAAAAATTCTACGTTGCGGTAGGTCATTCGGCTTCAATTCTTGCACCAGCTGTATTTTGAAAGGCTTCACACCTAAATCCTTCCGCAAAATTTTCCACTTTGTTGTGTAACAGAGGCCCAGTTGCTGCGAACGGCGACGAATCGATAATTGATGGTCATCATTAACACTGGCCGATACAGCTGCGATATTTTCTTCAGTTCGCACTCTACGTAAGCGTGTTGATGGTTTAATGTCCAACAATTTAAATTTGGTGCTAAATTTAGTCACAATAGCCCGAATAGCCGCTTCAGTGGGTCGATTAAACTGACCATAAAATGGAAGAAGCGCGCGATGAACTTTCATAACAGATCACGCATTTTGATAATAAAATTCAATAATTTGCAAGCGTTGTTCGTTTGTAAGACGATTCATGGTTAAATTATAGACCAAACTGAAGATGTTTGACAGTGAAATAAAACACGAAACGTGCGTGAGCTGTTTAAACCAGTGTTGCCAAAAAGATAATAGCTAAAAAATCACCCTTTACTTCTAGTCAATTCTATAAAGTTATGTCAAAATCGGATGACTATAGCATATAGCTGCAGTATGAATGATCAGTCGTAAAAGAAGTTCTAGTGAGAAAAACCTTTTTGTTTTAAACGGAATCGCATTCAAAAAATGTACATGTTAGTTTGTTATGCTTTTCCATGATTCCACTAAATTTCGTCGAAATCGGACCTCTATATAGTATAGCTCCCATGGAAAAGTAAGGTCCGAAAAGTAGTCTTATTTAGAAAAACAAACTGCAAGGGTATACAAAACTTCGGCCGAGCCGAAGTTAGCTTTCCCCTATTTTGACTTTTTGAAAACGTTCGGAATTCGGAGCAAGCCTGATAGTCAAATAGACACATTTTGCGAAAATACTATCGATATTTTTACCCTAAAATATTTATATCGAAATAATACTTTTTCATTATCTCCAAAAATATCGATATATTCTTCCGATTATTGTTTTTTTTTAATAACCGACATCCCTAGTCTGTAGTCTATCTTTACAATCAACTGTCTGTTTATATATTAAGTTACCAATCTGAGAAACTCTGAGGTCACTCTCCAAATTTCTTTTGGAATATGTGTTCCAGGGCGCTCCCGATAGTCTGCGCAGACACCTTGATCTCAAGGAGACGACCGAGAGTGAGATGGAATTACATTACCAAGCTAGGAGTGAACAGCTGGAGCCAGCTCGCACGAAACTGGTTAATCGTCAGATATCGTTATTGTATCAACAAATCGGGATAAAGAATAAGTATTTAAAAAACCTGGGTCCTCTTTTATAGTTCTACTTAACTGGTGACAAGTTCCGATTGGCCACTGTCACTTAAAGAACTGACAATTCAGAGCTTTTAGAGTAATTTATCAGATTGTTGTTTCCCCAACCAATGTGTGTGTTAACTACTTACAAAATTGAACAATGGCTTGGCTAACCAATTAATGAATCTTTGTAACAAATGCCTCAAAAAATTGCATTGAAATAAATTTGCATATTTCTATTACAAATTTTGGACATGTTTTTTAAATTTGTAAACCATAAAACACATATCTAAATGTGCTCTCCAATCAGCTCCCCGTCGACTTCAATTTAAATCAAAAAAAAAAACCAGTTTCAATTTCTATGCTTAAATAATAACAAGAAAAAATTAAAATTATTCAACAATATGTCGCATGTGTCGAGGTCTCTTCTCACACACACACACACACACACACACGCACAGAAATCGAAGTCAAGAAATAAAAAGATATTTTAAAGCATTTTGATTGACAGTTAAACGCCGTGCTGCAATTTGCAATTTGGCACATTAATCATACGCCGCATGTGCACTAAACGCACACACACTTAAAGGCAACAGGTGGTAGCGAGTCATTTGTGTCGATTTTGTCAGGTGAATGTGAATGGTGTCGCCTGAAAAAAGCTGTATTTGATTTGTAAATGACATTCACTTTTTTGGCGTGACAAAAATTTAATCAAAATCATATGTAATTATGACATTTGCAAATGTTTGAACGGCCTTGGGGCCAACACCCTCGGTAAGAACTGGCGAGATGTGGTACGAGGGTAAGTTGATAAGTCAGCTCTAGCAATTACAAAAGCAACCCTCTTATGTGAATAGTAAGTATTTGGGATACATAATGAATTGAACCCCAAGCTAAGACATGGCAGAGGCGTCACTTCAAGATTGGCACAGATAAAGAGCCACCACAACAGTCGCCGCCACCGCTATCCTGATGATGGTTTTGTTGTGCCAACCACACAACGGTGGCTTTTGAAGGGGGCACACCTTCCAGACACCCGACAGACTATTGTGATTTCCTTCGAAAAGCAATCAAATAAAACGGCAAAACTTTTTGTGAATTTCATTAACCAAAATGCGACAAAATGCGGCCGCTTGTCGATTATCTTTCTGCGGTTTGGCCTGGGATGGGTTTAGCGGTTAGGCCTTTTAAATGTCTGTAAGCCATCTTCCTACATCAGACACAGGAAATGTGATATGAATGCTTGACCTGACAGCCTGCTGACAGATTGCGGTGGTGGAAAAATCTAAGTCGGCTACTGGAAATTACGTTACAATTAATTGAAACAGATTATCAATCAAAGGCAAGCACTTACGGATTCCAATTTCCACGAAGCTCAGACCAAGCCCAGGTTAAAGAAAATAATAAAAGCGCAGCTGTCACACCTTCATCAAAGCCGATTTCCGAGCGGGAGTATGAGCCGGAGCTAAGCCAAGTGACAATAATAAATGAAAACGAAATTATCAACGAAATTTTGTAGTGACTCATCTCAGATTCAATTCCTGTGGGATTTGGTTAATTTGCTTCAATGATTCTGCATTAGCTGCTGATTGTTGTGTTGAGGGATTAGCAGACGCAAGAAGATATTTCCCAGGAATTTCAAGTGTCAACCAAGAAATACGAGTGTGTAGTTTTCATGGGTTTGCATGTTAATTTGTTGAGCAAAGCCACAAATACACTCGAAAAATGTAACTACAACTAACTAATAACTTTTTTCCAGTTAAAACTAAAGTTTTCTTTCAGTTTTTACAGTGTAGCCAAGCTAGACAAACATACACACACCTGACATTGCAACACATTTGGAAAATGTGTCTTAAACTTGTTTAACCGCCTGTCAAGCAGCCAGGGAAAAGGAGCCGGAGCAGTAGGCGGAGGCGGGCGACACGTTCACGTGCCATGTCCAAAAAAGTTCCTTAACCTGTAAAAAAAACACAACGCTTTGGCTAAAATCACTAGATCGCTTAATAAGCAGCCTAGCTGTCTGCTGCTGCTGCTGCTGCCTCTTCTGGCTCTCATTCTGCCCTGCCTCCAACTGCGTCTCCAGTCCCTGGGCCCGGTTCTTTCCACTCCTTTGTGGCCTCGGCACCGGCATAAAATCTACACCGTTTTAAGCATAAATCGCCGCTGGGCATGCGCCGATATGCGTTCAACTCACTGAACTTGCCACGACTTCGACTCTGAAACGGCTGCTCCTGCTGCGGCTGCTGCTGCTGCTGCTCCACCTACTTCAACTCCGACATCGGTTGTTACAGTTTCGTTTTGCCTGCCGACTGCCAAACATATATATTATTTAAATTTTTAAACGATTGATCGTCCTCCGCCCTGAGTGAGTGTGTGTGTGTGTGTGTGTGTGCCTCTTCCTCCGCCCGTGCCTCTGTCTCTCACTCCCCGTGCAGTTGCGCGCATCGTGATAGTTTGAGTTATTTAGTTGGCTGCTTTATTGCTCTTACTTTTGGCTCTGGCACTGGTCCTTGGAGCCAGGTTTTTGCACTGCTGCTAACTCTGCAGGCTGGGGCGTGTTTGAAGCTTTGGCCTGGCCATGCTGTGCGTTCCTTCTTATAACAAAATGATTATGTTTTGCATATTGAGTGAAATTTGCATAAATGCGAAAGCAAAGCTAAGAACATAACACACAAACAAACAAAAGAAAAACACTCGATTGGACTTAAAGTTTAGGAAAGCAAAAACTACATTATCAGAATATTTATGGAACCAATTTCATGGCCTCAACTGAACACAACTTTTGATGAAATAGAATGCAAATGGCGCCGGAGAGAAAGTTTTGCGCCGCCGGTTTGAGATTTGTCGGGGCAAAACACTCTAAATTAATGACCACTTGGATCATAAAAGGACCCCACATTAGTGGTAATCTTGCGCAAGTGTTTGCGTTTTTGCTTGCTGCGATTTAACCAAGCAAACTGTAACAAAAACAAATTAGCACTCAGATCATAAAAGCTAATCAAGGGAACGAGAGCATGGAGATTCGAATGTTCCCACTTCAATCGAGTTTTTGAAGCACCTGTTCAACCTTAACATAGAGTTGAGAGCACCACGCAGCGGAGCTGTCTGATGATGATGTCGATCACTGCATGCTTCGGCCATAACCTTATCGCCCTCTTAGACCCTAACAGATATTTTCTAAGCCAGAAATTATCGACTTGGCGCAGAAGCACAGCATAGATAGATAGATAGGCTAACGCAATTCTTTAGATGAAGCTGACTACCCTGGAATCTTTTCTTAGATAGCAAAACTGAGTTCTTCCACGGCGAGGGCGAGGCTTACCAAGAGACCCATTTCAACGGATGAAGACAGCCAGGGCCCTGGTTATGATGGGGCTTACGGCAGTAAAAGCCTTTCCAGAAAAGGATTTTTTTGGACGATAGAAGCATTCAAAGCCGACTCAATCGCGGAACTGCGATCGAAATGTAAACTACAGCTACGACGGGCAACGCTCAGCCCTAACCGTTCTGCTTAAAAGCAATAATGCTGCCCTTCTGTTTGATTTTGATGCCCTCCTTGGCTCTATAACAAAGAAAGAAAACTTCGCGCTTACTTTGGCCATGCACAGTCCACGGACGTATTCAGTTTCCAATAAAAGTGGACTTTTACCTCTCTGCTAAAACCATGGATGCAAACCGGTCTCCTGTGGTTATGGGGCGTATGTAGCTTACTGCGACTCAAGTCGTCTCACTCCTCCACGTGGTAAGCGATGCATCCGCAAAGCTGCTGGCTAACGTGATCCTACCCTAGGACAAATAGGGGGCGGGACCTCGGGCTTGGCACCCGTTTCCCGTCTATTACATCCGCCAATAAAAACTATAACAATGCCTCGGATACGGACCCAAGACCCTCAATAGAGAGCGTGCGGATTCCAAGCTGGTGGATGTTCCGAGGAATACAGGGGGTGTAAGAAGATAACATCCGAAACCAACGCCCCATGGGAGATCTACTACTGTGGACATGATTCGAAGCACGAGTTTGGTTGCGGCTTTGCAGTCAACGGAAGACTGTGCCGCTCTGTTATCAGCTTTACACCAGTTGACAAGCGCCTTAAGGCAAAATATTTTGATATTAGTCTTATCTGTGCGCACGCCCCGACAGAAGACAAGAACGAGTCGGGAAAAAGACGATTTCTATGAGCGCCTAGAAGACCTACATGAGCGCTGCCCGATCACGACATCAAGATCGTGCTAGGCGACTTTAACGCAGTAAACGGGAGAGAAGACGTTTTTAGCCCAACTATCGGCCAATTTCGCCTGCACAAAGAAACCCTCGATAATGGAGAGAGACTTCGCGTCGACCACAAGGCGACCTGGAAGTCGCCTGATCGTCAATCAACACGAAACCAGATTGATCTCGCTGTGATAGACGGACGGCACTCATCGAGTGCTCTAGACGTACGTGCGCTACGAGGAGCCAATACTGACTCGGATCACTACCTAGTTGCAGCCAAAGTACGCACACGGCTCAGTGTTTCACATGCCACACGCTCTAGTACACGCCAAAAGCTGAACATTGACAAGCTGTAATCACAACGGACATCCGAAGCCTACTCAGCAAAACTCACCCAGCTGCTCAGGGAAACCCCACCTGGCCCTCCTGGTGTTGACGAACAGTTTAAGCATATTTCACACTCTATGAGAACAGCTGCCAAGGAGGTTCTCGGATTTGCCGAAAACTTCCAAAAACAGTCATGGTACGATGATGAGTTCCGCCACGCTACTGCAGAGAAAGACGTTGCGTACAGGAGAACTCTGCAGTCTGGAGCAACGAGGGCTGTTAAGGAGCGATACCGGGAGAAAAAGAGAGAGGAGAAGCGTCTTTTCAGAAGGATGAAAAATGAGCAGGTAAGGCGCATGAGGGAGGAAGTCGAAGTGCTGTTTGGAAGGAGTGAGAGTCGAAAACTCTACCAAAAGATTAGGTAACTAACCCAGAGTCACACTATGCAAGGACGAGCACGGAAATCTGGTCAGAAATCCGCAAGTGGCACAAGACAAATGGAGAAACTATTTCTCCAACCTGCTGGGAGTTGATGACGAACACAATGCCGCCTCTGGGGAAGTAGCGACACCACCAATCGATAACATAGAGATAGATCCGCCGGACCATAATGAAGTCTTGTTAGCCATAAAAAGTCTAAAAAATAACAAATCTGCTTGCGCTGATGAGCTGCCCGCTAAATTGTTCAAGGCTGGCGGTGAGGAGCTGGTAAGGTGCATGCACCAACTCCTTTGCAGAATATGGTCCGAAGGAAGCATGCCCGAAGATTGGAATCTAAGCGTACTCAGTCCAATATTAAAAAAAGAAGACCCTGTGGTTTGCGCCAAATACCGCGGGATCAGTGTCCTTCCCATTGCATATAAGTTTCTATCATGCTCTTACCTGCCCTCATCGACCACTTGCTGCGACTGAATAGCATCTCAAACACCTTCCTACATTTGCTGCTTCCATCTTTCAGGGAATACGCCTTCTCTTAGGCACCGGGTGAAAGTGTCTGCAAAAATCTCTGGTCTAAGTGCAATTGCTAGCTTCACAGCTCGATTAGGAACCGCGTCCGGGCCAGGGGACTTGTTAGGCTAGAGCCTTTTTGCCACTTCCAACACATCAGCTGCTGTTATTGATTAGGCACAACTGGGAGCATTGGTAGTATGTTGTCCCTGTAGAGAAAAAGTATCTCCACTATATTCCTTAGCATGACACTGTCAGACGTTGTGGGGCTGTTCGCGTGGAGCCGTTTTACCACCGTCTTGTAGGCTTTTCCCCATGGGTCCTGTTCGGCTGAGTCGCATAATTGGAGAACGCACTCGCGCTTACTCAACCAAATTGCTTTTTTGAGCGCTTTCCTGGCGTCTCTGTTGGCTCTGCTAGTTGACGGGACCGAGTACCCCTCAAACATCTGATATACAAGCTCGAACGACATGGCTTATAGACGAAAATGGTTCATTTTTTTGAAAAAGTATACTCGCAAACGTATTGCGCTGCTTGAACTGGAAACAAGCTGAGAAGTCTGAGAAGTTTCAAACAATAAATGGAGTAAAGCAAGGATGTAATGTACGCGTAATGTACGCAGATGATATTGTGATCGTAGCGGACAATCCCTCAACCCTTCAGAAAATGATCAATAACCTCGAGACATACTGCATATTGCAGGGCAAGGCAGTCAATAAGGCAAAGTCCAAGAGTATGGTCTTTAGAAAAAGCGGCAGACTGGCGGAACAGGTGAAGGTGGTACCGGAGTACAAATACCTTAGGGTTATCCTGACACCGACAATGAGTTTTAAAAAGCATGTGGCAGCCGAGACAAAAGAAGCAAAGGTGAGTATAAACTCGGTGTGGGCGAACTTAATAAACAAAGGAACTGTAAACCTAGCATGCAAATGGAAAATTTTCAACTCAGTAAGCAGAACGGTTCAGTGCTATGTAGCTCAAGTCTGGGGTGAAGAAATAATGAAAGAGGCAGACCAGTCGCACCGATACTTCTTAAAAAGGATACTCGATCTGACAGATAGCACACCGAACTGTATAGTGGAAATCGACGCAGGACTAAAAGATGGTCACATCTATAGTTTGACACTTCGTCTCAAGTACTTGGCAAGAATAATATATGAGTATGAAGATTATAGACTACCGCATGTCTTAGCCGATAACATGAGGACCAATAATTTGCGATGGTTTGTGAGGCTAAGAGAAATGTTCACGTCATGATACGGGTAGACTACCACTCGCATGCTAATTGCATTGACGATAATATTCTTCTCCTAAACGCGATAAAAGATGACAACCGCATGAAACACATAAACAAGGCTTCGGGAAGTACATCAAGGGTTTATAGGCATCGAAATTTTGCAATTGGGCCTCATACTGTAATGAATATTTCAAGCAAAACCATATAACTTGGGTAGTGAAGGCCAGAGGAGATCTCTTATGGTTATGGCAGCTGTTTGCCCAAGAAGAATTATAAACGGAGGTATTTGCTCTCTATGCAATATGAATGAGCAGGAGGACATGCAGCATTTTGTAAGACGATGTCAAGTTTAGGATATTAAAATTGTATCGTTAAGTTAAGGTATGCTTAAATATGTAAACGTTGTTTTTATACAATAGAGGGAAGGCTGACGGTTTTAAGCCAAGCCTTTAAATGTTTGTTTTTAACACTTAAACAATGTAAAGTTATAACATATGATATGAAATTGTGAAATGAAAAAATTAACATTATAAATATCTCTAAAGCCATTGAGAACTTGGCAGGCATGTCTTCGGCAAAGTTGTAGATCTTGACCTAGTCTACAAAATTGTCAATATTGATTTTTTTAGAAAGTTTCGTTTTCCCAACTAAAAACTTAGATTTATTCAAATACTAGCTGAATACCCGGCGTCGCCCGCGTTCTTATGATTCTTAAGAGAGCGATTATATTCAATCTAAGGCAGGCTGCATGTCGGTGTACACATTTTGGACCGTTCGATCTTTTTCTCTATATAAAGATCTTCATGATAATCTAAAATCAAGAATATTTTGCAAATTTCGTGACTTTTTTGACCGTTTGGTTAATACTTCGTATTTACCTGTCTACAATTGCTGTCTATCAAATCTTCACAATAATCCAGCCTCAAAGCAAAAATTTGCAAGTTTCGCAATATTTTGGACAGTGTAATCTAAAGCTTCCATTTACCAACGCCGGCATTGTAATAAAAGCACTAAGCGCTTTCATAAATACTCATAAGGTTGTTTTGCAAATTTCGCGATTTTTGGACCTTAGAAACCTTCGCGGGCAAGCGTTGCCCAAAGTTTTATGGCAATCAGATGAACGGTAAAGTTTTTGAAATTACGCGGTTTTATGACCATTTCCGACCCATTTCTTCAATTTAGATACATTCGCGGGCAAGCGTACAACCATTCTCAAAGCTTCATCAAAAATCGAGCATTTTGCAAATTTCGCTATTCTTGGACAATTTTCCGCCCATATCTTGAACACCTTTCAGGGCAAGCGTCGAACCACTATCCAAAGATTTACCGAAACCGCAAATTTTTTAATTTTCGAGGTTTTTTGACAATTTTCTGCAAATTTCTTCAACTTAGAAACCCTCCCGAGCAAACTTTCAATTCATTCCCCAAAGTTTGACTGCAATCGGATAAACGGTATAATTTTGCGAAATTCGCGATTTTTGGACCTTAGGAACCTTCGCGGCCAAGCGTCTAACCATTGACCAAAATTTCATCGCAATCGGAGGAATGGTATAGTTTTTGAATTATCGCGGTTTTTCCCGCCCGTTTCTTAAAATCAGAATCCTCCAAAGTTTTATAACAAACATTTTGCAACATTTTGCGGTTTCTTCTACTTGGAAACGTTCCTGGGCAAGCGTCGATAAATTTCCCAAAGTTTTTGCGAAAATTTACCTTTTGCAATTTTCGCGGTTTTTTGGACCGTTTTCCGCAAAATTTTCCAACATAGAAACCTTCCCGGGCAAGCGTTCAACCATTCCCACATTTTCGTTGCAATCGAATGAACGGTATAATTTTGCAAACTTCGCGGTTTTTGGACCATTTCACATACATACGTTTATGCTTGCAAAAAACCATGATTTTTTGCGCTTCAAAGTATGCCAACTTTATTTCCATTAACAATTGTTTCTTTAAAAAAGATAATTCATTGTCATTTATGGCAGTTTTAAACCTACTCCCCACTAGTTAAGGATCTGACTAGTTAAAGATGTACCAAATAAATGAGGTTTAAGGCAAATATAAGATAAATAATTTCCTTAATGAATAATATATATAAGTACAGCATACTTCTATGGGCAAAGTCATGATTTTTCATTTAAGCATAAACGTAGTATAAATAAAAAATTATTAAGCATATGCATCACGCTCATTCACAAAAGGTGAAAGCAATAAGAGCACTACAGAACAAGAATTAGCAGCTATTCATTGGGCAATATTACATTTTCGACCATATATCTATGGCAAACACTTCACAGTGAAAACAGTCCATAGACCCCTTACTTATTTGTTTTCGATGGTCAATCCCAGCTCTAAACTAACACGCATGCGGCTCGAGTTAGAAGAATATGATTTTTACAGTTGAGTATCTAAAGGGTAAAGATAATTTCGTGGCCGACGCACTGTCACGAATAACAATAAAAGAATTAAAACAAATAAACTCGAATATACTAAAAGTCACTACCAGATTTCAAAGTAAACAGAAAAATCCTGCGCAGGAAATGAACAAGTAGATATGCCTAGGCAATCTCTTGAAAACGCTTCTCAGCCCAACGTATATGACGTTATCACAAATGACGGCTTACGAAAAATAGTGACATTTCGAATAACCCCACTTAAATGTTTGTTAAAACATGGAAGAAAAGTTATAGCTAGAATCGATATTAGCGATTTGTACACCAATGGAATCCTAGACTTAGGTCAGTTCTTCCAAAGGCTTGAAAGACAAGCCGGTATGTTAATATCAGCCAAATATCAGTGGCACCGTGCGAAAAGATCTTTGAATCAATTTCAATAGACACTTTTAAAAAAATGGGCAATAAAATATTAAAGACTCTAAGAGTAGCGCTACTCAAGCCGGTGACCCTAATAAATAATGAGAAAGATTAAGAAGAGATAATGTTTACATTCCATGACGATCCAATTCAAGGAGGTCATACAGGCATAACCAAAACGCTAGCAAAAATAAAAAGACACTATTATTGGAAAAATATGACTCGTCATATCAGAGAGTACATAAATAGATGTCATAAATGCCTGACTTCAGAAATAACGCAGAATACAAAAACACCCATGACTAAAACAGAAACCCCAATATATGCTTTTGACTGAGTGATAGTGGACACTGTTGGCCCACTACCAAAATCAGAGAATGGAAACGAATATGCAGACACTTTAATATGTGATTTAACCAAATATTTAGTTGCTATTCCAGTTGCAAATAAAAGCGCAAATACTGTCGCTAAAGCTTAATATTCGAATCTTTTATTCAAAGTATGGTCCAATGAAGACGTTCATTAGGACATGGGAACAGAATATAAGAATTCTATTATAAATGACCTGTGCAAATATCTGAAAATAGATAACATAACGTCAACTGCACACCATCACCAGACCTTAGGTACCATTGAAAGAAGTCATAGAACCTTCAATGAGTACATACATATCAGTCGACAAAACTGATTGGGATACATGGTTACAGTATTTTGTGTATTGTTTAATACTACACCATCTGCAACTCATGATTATTGTCCATATGAACTTATTTTTGAAAATCAAATAACTTACCAAAAGATTTTAATAGTATAGACAGGATAAATCCACTATACAATGTAGAAGACTACGCTAAGGAAGTTAAGTTCAGACTAGAAATAGCATATAAAAGAGCTAGAATAATGCTAGAACAGCATAAGGCTAAGAATAAGGAATATTATGATAAGAAAATAAATAACTTTAACTTGAAAA
>JAEIFV010001738.1:0-21447 GCA_018904265.1 Lordiphosa collinella | reverse complement strand
ATATAATAGTTTAAACTGGCTCATCTACGCAATATCAAGAAGTGCACGTCAATCCCCAACTGCGATAGACTTCGCTATCTACAATGGAATACGTCGTAATCTCACCGCACATCAACGGAAAACTTATGATCTGAACTCTGATCACTTGCCTCTTCGAATGGATCTATTAAGACAACCAGTTAGCAACAACAACCCCTGGCTTTTTGCCATCAAACGCCAACATTGCCAAATTTCTTCTCTGGTTGAATATGCATATTAATCTGAACACGGAGCTCCACTGTTAAGATAACGTTGAAGATGCTATTGAAATCCTTGAGCACAACATACACTCCGCCGCCTTGTTTGCTGCCAACGTGGCACATCAGCCAATCGTAAAATGGACTGGAAGCAATTATACTTTAAGCCGGAGAACTCAGAGATGATTGAAGCAAAGCGGCTGGTCAAACGTCGTGTGGCATCATGTGGCGATCATAACATCTGTCAAACAAAATAAGCAAAGAGGATGCGAAGTCCAAGACAAGGAGACTGGACAGACTGTTGGAGACGATAGACTCAAGCGACAAATATTGAATGAAGAAACTATGGCCGAATCAGAATAATATCAAACAGCAGCCTGCTCCAAATCTGCCAGTGCGAGAAATACAACGGTAACTATGAAATGACCCATGGGTGCAAGACTACCCAAGAGAGGCTGAAGCTTTGCTGAGCATCTTTAGCTCAGATTCAGGCCCATTGTCACATCTTCCCTCTGTCAGGAGCCTTATCGAGGACCAGAACCTTGAAAAAAAAAAAAAAAAAACTCATACGAAGATCAAATATAAAAAAAAAAAAGTCTCAGGTAGGGACCGAATAGATACCAGGGGGTCAAGGCGTTTCTGCTTTCGGCTCTGTTATACGTTTTCTGATATTTAACAATATGCTCAGGTTTGGATACTTTCCAGTAATGGGGAGGCGAGCGCTAATCTTAATGTTCCGAAGCCGACGTGGTCCAAATGGCCCAATTAGTTTTCTTGCTGGGTTGGTTTACCTTATAGTTTGTGCGGTACTGGGGCTACTTTTCACATTTCAGCTTCGGTCGCGATGGCACAGGCAATCCCAAAGTTCAGTTCGGAGAGAGCATGTTTCGGGCAACAGATGGAATGTGCTACCCAATTTAGGTCACGTAGGACAAAAATGAGAAATTGTTTTTGTTTCCATTTGATCTAGCTAAGTCTGATATTGTGAAAACCAAAGATAGGAGCAATGTATGGTCGTAAGAAGTCTACTTCTTCTACATAAAATAGTTTGTACCAATGAACCTGCATATGTACCTGTACAAAAAACTTAATTTTAGTGAGTCAAGGAGAACAAATAATATTGTATGTAAAAATATTAGGCGTTCATTATCAGAAAAACACTTTTTCATTTATGCTGTTCAATCTTGGAACCGACTACCACATGACATTAAGACTATAAGAAACGCCACGCAATTAAGGATTAAATGAGAGTCACACCTAGAAGTCTCGAACCATTGAAAGTAAATAAATAAATGAATAAAATATCTCAGTCTAATTTTAAGACAATTTTAAAGTAGGGGCTATAAATGTTTAATACTAAATTTGATCAACTTTTGTGACTAGCGCTTTAAATTATAAGTGTAATGTACCTACTTGTAGCGTTAGGATTATAAGACAATAGAAAGAAGAAAGAAAGATGAAAGAATGAAGACAGAAAGAAGAAGAAAGAAAAGAAAAGAAAAGACAAAAGAAAGAAAGAAAGAAAGATGTAACGAAAGGAATGAAAGTAGAAAGAAATAAGAAAGAAAGAAGAAAGAAAGAAAGAAGAAAGAAGAAAGAAAGAAAGAAGAAAAAGAAAGAAGAACAAAGATGAAAGAAGAAAGAGAGAAGAAAAAAATAGGTGAAAGTTAACTTCGGGGAACAATGTTCGGTAAATTGAAGATATTTTTTTATACCCTTGCAGGGGGTATTATAAAATATCCGGATGTTGGAAACATGGAAGGGAAGCATCCCGACACATAAAGTAAATATATTCTTGATCAGCATGACGAGCTGAGCTATTTCGCATTGACACGCAATCCGTTGTTTCTATGTACTCCTCATTTTAAGAGGCCCACCAATACTTTGAAATCTTTGGTATCTATACATATAAGATGGTCGGATTTCGATGATAAACTTAAGGTGCCATAAATCGGTTGAAAAACTAGTTTTAGTGAGAAAACTTTTTTGTTTTGAATAAAAACGTCGATCCCTTTATTTATATACAAAACAAACAAAGTTTGGTCGATATCGATGACTATATATTTCCAAGAACGATCGGTTGAAAACTTGTTCAGTGAGAACTTTGGTTTTTAACGCCTTTTACTGGCGTACACTCATCCGCATATACTTTCACATTACAAAGTTTTTTCAAAATCGGATGACTATATATAGTGCCGTATGAATGATCGGTCGAAAAAGTTAGTGAGAAAAACTTTTTGTTTAAATGGGACCACACAACGCAACAGTTTCATTTTTCATGATTTCAAATAAGTATAGATCCCAAAGTAATGTCCAAAAAGTTGTCTAGAACAACTTTTTTGTTTTTAATGGAAGCTACAAGGTTAAGTTAACTTTCCCCTATTTGGTCATCCTTATTTTCTCTCATGACTATAGATCGATTTCGTGTCCAAACATATAAAATCATGGAAAAGCATAATACACTGTCAATTACGAAATTGAGGCTATCCCATTTAAAACAAAGTTTTCGACCCATCGTTCCTTTGGGAGCTATATGCTATAGTCATCCGATTTCGACCAAGCTTCTGGGAACGTGTAGAAAGTAAGAAATACGTACTTTGCCAAAGATAAGGCAGTTTCCATTAAAAACAAAAAAGTTTTCTCACTAAGACTAGTTTTTGACCGATCTATGGGCTATATGGTATAGTCATCCGATCCGGCCGGTTCCGACAAATGTGTACTAGAAGACTTCGTGCAAAGTTTGGTGAGGATAGGCAGACGGACAAGGCTAAATCAACTCAGCTCGTCATGCTGATCAAGAATATATATACTTTATGCGGGATGCTTCCTTCAATGCGTTACAAACATCCGCACAATTTTATAATACCCTCTGCAAGAGATAAAAAAGAATATTTTGTATCAAGTACAATAGTTCATATCTTCGAAATATTACAAAATATATGAAATACAACATGCTTAAACCTGCTTTCTTCATCAGGCTGAAGAGGTAGATGGGCTCAGTACCGAATCGGTACTACAATCAGCGCTGATTTAGAAGAACTGATACTAAGTACAAGGCTTTCCTTACTTGCTTTTCGGTCATGAACACAGGCAATGCGTTTTGCTTATTAGGCATCACGTTGAGTAATGAATTTCTTGACTAGTGAATATGTACTGAAATCACACATGAACTAGTGCTGTTTCTAATGATTACACTGTGTGACAAAAAAAAAAACAAAACTTCTGGAGATAAGTAGTAAAGGCTGTAGATTCTTGGCATACTTGAATTTTCAGTCAATGAAACAAGGTAAAAGTCTTTTTCGCACAAGCACTCACTTATGCGCCCGGTAACTTTGGTACAAATGATTTTATTTTCTACCGGTTTTGGAAAGAAGAAATTTGGTCTTTAAAGAAACCAATAGAGAAGGATTTATTTAAGATGTACGTAAAATTTTTGATTTGTTTTTCCCCATTTTTGTTTTAGGTGATTTAGAACACTGTGTGGTTAGGAAACCCCAAAATTTGTTTTATTTTATAAGAACTAACTTAGTAGAACGTTTGCTAGTAAAAGCGGTCAAAAAAGAAAAGTTTGACACAAATTTGAGATATAAATTAAGACGAAGACGAAAAATTGTTGAGTTTTTAGAGTAAATTATGAATAATTTTTTTAGAATAAGTATTGTATAGCACGAGTACTAAGTACTATACGGCGGAAGAGCGCTGTTGTTGTCGTCGTTGTCGTTGATAGTAAAAAAGAAGAGAGGTAAGAGAGAAGAGGTTTGAAGATGAAATATGTATGTTAAGGCAGAGCTTACTTTAGTAATTGACGCCTCCCGGAAATTTAGAAAAGTAATTGAAAGTTTTATAGATAGAAGGTTCGTACTTTTGAAATATTTAGAAAGGGATTCTTTACAGTCAGTGTGATTGGGAAAGATCGGATGAACGATAGCAGATATAAGCGAAAAGAAATTATGCCTTGATTCATCACTCCTAAATTCTCTCAGGTTTCCAACCAATTTAATAGGCATTATTTCGCACTTTGTCTTAAAGATACCAAAATAGGTAAAAATAGCTTAACATAATTTCAAAAAAGGTATCATCACTGAAAATGCAGATTGATGTCCTCATTGTGTTGCTTCTGCACTTGCATTTTGAGAAAATATGTTCTTTGTTTACAATTAACCAAGCAATTACATTGGGAGTCTTAACTTTCAGCAATTTATTGAGTTATTATTGATTAGTTTATGAAAGTATACGGGCCTGTTCCGAATTTCGAGTCGGTTTTCGTGTAAACTTTGCTTTTTCTAGTTTAAAGTTCACAGATTCATATGAAATGTAAGAAGAATGTCTGTGGCTACTAGATCAGGTCATCTCTTGGCCTTGAGCAATCGGTTTCAACTGCTTGTGAAATTCCGATTTTCCTCAAATCTGATCTAGTAACCGTTGATATGATTGTCATATTCCATATAACATTGTAAAATTTAAACTCAAAATGCAAACGTTTACACGAAAACCGACTCGGAATTGAGAACAGGACCGATAGATTCATTGCAGGTTCCAAACTTCTGCCACTTAGCGCGCCCTAATGTAGTGTTGGAAAATTCGTCAATTGGCGAAAATGTATATTTTTCCAAAATGCGAAAATGCAGTTGTTGTGAGGACAGGGCATTAGCTGCTAGAAACATAACATCTATTGTTGGCAAGGGTTTAAAGCTCATCCATGTCAATTTGTTCTCTGTTAGTGCTTGAACTATTGCAGAGGCCAAGCCATTGGTTGTGCTCAGGCCAACAGTTCAACAGATGGCTTGCGGCCCCTGGCCAGAGGTCCAACAGAAGGCTGACGGCCTTTTCAGACCAATTGCAATTACATTGAAAGTCTTAACTTTCTGCAATTCATTGTGTATTTTTTTAATTTGTAATAAGTTTATGAAAGTATAAATAGAATGCAAGTTCTATCCATCCGTCATTTCGCGCACCTTTATGTAGTGTTGAAAACTTTGTCAAAATTAGACAAAAATAGTCGAGTATCGAATAGAAACTATCAAACAATCGAATGGCTAACGAGTAGTGCGGCTACATTTTTACAAAAGGCGCCTTTCTGCCATCTGAGGTGGCCACATATTTTTGTATGGGAGAAACTGTACATTTGGCCCAAAATGCAGTTGTAGCCAGGACAGGGCATTACTCGTGGGCTCTGGAAAGAAAAGGTTGAACAATTAGGAGGATTTTGACAAAGTCGGCAAGAGGCTACCAATAAGCAGTCAGTCAGATGGGAGAACCAGTAAACAGCCAAGCTCGGTGTGAACAACGTGATCCAGCTTGCATGAACCAGAGCGACTAGCAGCAGACGAAAAAGTTAACCAGTTGTGATATCAACTTTTTCATTTTTTTCGTAAGTATTGATTATTTTTAGAATATTTTCTATTCTGGCTTATGAACTTCGTTAAACAAATCAAATTTTCCGACAGAAAAGTGACTACAAGAACATTGGACAACTGTACCAACAAATTTGAATATTCAGCTAGGGATTAACCAAGTATACCTGATTCGCCTCTTACCTAACTATCAGGCAAATTGGGCAGGTCAAAGTTTACCCAAGCCTTTCGAAAGGTGAGTGAGTGTTTTATAACCCAGTAGGCTTATGTAACCGAGTGTTGCCAATTTGTGCCTAATCCCTGACCAGATGTCACTGGGTACTCCTGCATCAGGTAAAACCCAACTTAGCCCCAGGTAATCGTTTAGAATTCACTTTTTGTTTAGCATATAAAATAACTTGACAATTGTTTGCAGCTGTCATAGAGAATTGAACCAGCAACTCAATAACAGCATGGGAAATGTAATGGATAGCAAGGTGGCCACCAGCACACCGTCAACTACAGCCGCAGCCAATACCAATTTGGCAGAAGTTTCGTCCACAGAGGAGGCGCCCCAGCCACAGCCAGTTGCACCCTTGAATCAACTTGGTTTTCAAGTGTTCACCTATCGTCAGCAGATTTGCCATAAGCAACATCAAGTCCTGAAATGGGCCACCTCCAAGCTGATGCTCACCGAAGAGCTGCTAAAGCTGCAACAGGGTAAGCGCTTTACAGAATCCTCATGGAACGATGACTCTGACATCATATTGTTAAGCGACGATGACGATGGAGAGAATGAAGAGAATGCTGTGCCCATGCAGGGTACACTCGCCCAGGAGCTGTCAAAATTGAAAAGCTATCGCTTAGAGCTGCGAGACACCATTTTGGAAGTGGCTCAGGAAAAAATGAAGAAACGCGAGAAGAAGAAAATGAAGCGTCTGAAACGGCGTACTTTGATTTCATCCAAGAAGCCGAGCAATAAAAATAAATACAAACGTTTATATGACAATTGGCCGGAGCAGCAGGAACCGCAATTGCGGCAGTCGGACCCACCGGAAACGGAAGTCATTGTCCTTGACTAGAAGTAACAATCTGTAGTTGTAAAAGTTAATTTAGTCGTTGTAATTGTATTTATTCTGTTATTTTTTAAGTCATTAAAATCTGCTTACTGACTCCGAATTTGCTTTAAATTGAGTGAGTGGATGAGCGAGGGGAGGGAAAGGAGAAGGATAGCACAAGTCAAAGTTCAATGCACGCGCCACATACAGCCGCAGGATGCATAATTAAACCGCCTCTGTGGCTGATTTTTGCTGATTTAATCAGCAGGCTGTTAAATGGTCAAAGTGTGCCCTGCATGGAGGTTACCAGTATCGTTGGTGTCTGTCATGACCCTTTTCTCTTTCAATTGGTTTCCGAACAGCGTTGACTGAACTGTTCTAAATAAGAGATAAAGAGAGGACAATTTCTGAACATTCTGGATCTAAGGGATTTGATTCCAGAAGAAATGGACATAAAGTCTTATCTACTTCCGGACTTCATAGGCGAGGATAAGTATTTGAATAGAGAAAACAGACAGCGTTAAAATAAAAACATAATGAATTAAAAATTCTGGGTCAAAAGTTAGTTCTTGGATCAAGAAATTCGCTCTTGGATGAAGGATTTTCTCTTACTTTTTACATCAACCAATTTAGGCATATAATTCTCTATTTTTATTTTGTTGTTAAAGTTCCTAAATCTAAAATCTTTATGCTTCTCAGCGGGAGCTAAGAGTTAATTTTAGAACAACGGTGGGCATACGATTTGAGTTTGGGAGCACTCCAACAACAACAGAAAAAACAACCCTTAATGTCGAGGCTCCATTCGGCAAGCCAGAAACACACACTGCATGTATTTGTTTTTGCAGTCGTCTCGATAGCGCAGACTGCACCTGTTTGGCTGACTGCTTGTGCGACTTTTAGGCGCCGTGAGCTGTGCGGCTGGCGCCAGGAACCAAGTTGTTTTAATGCGACTGCGCGGCAGTTACCGTAAAATAACTCTGGGGCAGTGGGAGCAAGCGCTTGCCCATCGCTGTTTAGAACCATAGTTTCATGGTGAAATTTTCTTAGAATTCATCGTAGATTCCGGATGGTTGACCCATTTTTTCCCATATCGCCATAATACATATTGTTTTTATGACTCCGCTCAGGATGGATCGTGTAGTTCCAACTGTGTTATAGAAGATAAGACAAGAGTAGATGAGTATCAAAATTCAAACACCAACGGATGACTGGTTACAAAGATATGCGGAAAAACAAATCAACATAAGTTTTGAAAAGTCCAAATATTAACGGTCTGTAAATCAATAATAAACGAAGCTGATTCTTTCAAAAAAACCTTTACAAGTAAACCGCTAACGTTAAACCACCAACACATTTTCACAAATCATAAAGTTAGATTGCCTCTGAAAACAAAAAAACACTGTGCTGTTTGCCTTATTCAGGAATATTATCAAGATGACAGTCGAAATACTGGTTAAGCAGGAAAGAAGTTAGAGCAACAGCCTAAAGACCGTTGGGAAAAGATATGAAAAATCAATGTTGTTAACGGTGTATCACTGTCGCGAAGAAATTGCTAAATTAGAAGAAATTGCTAAAACGAAATAAAACTGTTGCTGTACTTAATTACTTGATGAAAAAATAGGGGAAAGTTAACTTCGGCTCGGCCGAGTTTTTGTATACCCTTGCAGCTTCCATTGACAAAAAAAGTTTTTCTAACTAAGACTAATTTTTGGACGTTACTTTTCAATGGGATCTATACTATATAGATGTCTGATTTCAACCAAACTTGGTGAAATCATGGAAAAGCATAATACACTGTTAATAACGAAATTTGGAGGCAATCCCATTTAAAACGACCGATCATTCATACTGCAGCTATATGCTATAGTCATCCGATTTTGATAAAACTTTGTAGAAATGTGTAAAAGTATCTGAAATAAGAATATGCCAATAAAATAGACGTTTTCATTAAAAACAAAAAAGTTTTCCTCACTCGAACTAGTTTTTCTACCGATCGTTCCTATGGCAGCTATATGCTATAGTCATCCGATTTCGACCAAACTTTGTAGAATTGTGCAAAAGTATATAAAATAAGTGTATGCCAATGAAAAGGACGTTTTCAATAAAAACAAAAAAGTTTTTCTCACTAGAACTAGTTTTTCGACCGATCGTTTCTATGGCAGCTATATGCTATAGTCATTCGATTTCGACCAAACTTAGTGAAATCATGGAAAAGGACAGTAAACTAAGAAATGCGTACTTTGGAGGCGTTTCCATTAAAAACAAAAAAGTTTTTCTCACTAAGACTAGTTTTTCGACCGATCGTTCCTATGACAGCTATATGCTATAGTCATCCGATCCGGCCGGTTCCCACAAATGTGCAGCGTATTTGTACCAAAAGACTTCGTGCAAAGTTTGGTGAGGATAGCTTTAAAACTGACGAAGGAGATAGCATAGAAACAGACAGACAGACAGACGGACGGACGGACAGACGGACAAGGCTAAATGAACTCAGCTCGTCCTGCTGATCAAGAATATATATACTTTATGTGGTCGGAGATGCTTCCTTCAATGCGTTACAAACATCCGAACAATTTTATAAGGGTATAAAAAAGCAGCACATTGCAGACATGCTAAAGCGCCAAAAAAATATGCTTAATGAGAGTTTTCAAAAAATCTACTCGAAATTTGTCATGTAGAAAAGCTACATGCCGCATGTAGATATGAGAAAAGTAAGCGCGGCGTGTAGAAAAGCTATATAAACGTAATCGGAGGGGCCCCAGAAATCTCTTCCAACCAATACCAATTCTCGGTTTCCTAGAAATCTCTTTCGATTGGTTTCAAATCTCTAGAGTTTTGGAAAGAGGATTTAGGTAAGCTCACCCCGAATAAAACTATTTCGATAAGCAAAATTCATTTTGGAAATGTAAACAACATTATTTTTGTCAAGTTTTGCTTAATCAATGGCGCGGAAATATTTTTAAATTTTGCACTTTAATTTGAACTATAGTTTTAGTATGAATCAGAAAAATTATACCACAAATTAACAGGTTTCTATGAACATCAAATATGGAACATTTTTTCCCGCGGGGTTGCATCTCGGGTTTGGTGGGATGGACAACTATCTTGGACACAAGCCTTTCCCACTAAGAAAATAAAAACTCTCGAAGTTCTGGGACACTGACGGAACCGAAGACAAAATCTTTAGAGATTTCTAGGACCCCCCGAATAAATAGTAAGTCGCCTTAAAAGGTGTAGAAAACCAACATTTTCATAACTAGTATACTGACATAAAAATTAGAATGCCAATAAATTTACGCAACTCCAAGTTCCTTATAGTAAATGAAGTCGCAATGTTTTTTTGGGCGGCATAAATGTTGGTCTGCTGAACGATGAGCGTTATGATTTCGTCATCTAGAAAATATTCAAAGAATTTATATGGTGTGTCGAGACTTTGAAATTCTTCCAGATCGGGATCACAAAATGAGATTTATCTAACACCAGATTTTCTTAACGCCATAATATCTTTTTGTAGGCCTCGGACTTCGGATTTATATCCAAAACGCATCCTACAAATGCGCGAGCATCATTTATGGTGTTTTTTTTTGGTTGGCTCATGGTCAGATGCATGACGTCCACTGGAACGACTTTCAAATTCGCCTTCATTCTTTGTTGTGTTTTTTGGGTAAATATTAGCCGGGGGACAGCGTAATTGAAGTGATCGAGGTTGATGGTGATAGCATTTAAGCCTTACTGCCATCTTTAGGGCGAATGCTAGCAACCGGACAGCGTTTGCGTTTCGTTGTCGAAGTTGATGTTGATAACATTGAAGCCTTACTGCCATCTAAACAAATCTCTGACTGAATTGCTGATTCCGACATACTAACAACCTCATCTATCGCCATATCGATCCCGTCATACTCACAAGGATCTCCATCTAAGTCGCCTTCATTTTCTTCTTTATTATCCGTGTCGCCATACAAATCCAACATTTCTAGAACTTTTGTGATTTCATCATCAGATAGCGCTGATAATTTATGCGTTTGTTTGCGCTCCAAGACTAAAAAAAGAGATTTTTACTCAAACTATTCTTATATAAAAGTTCGCATTTGAAACTTACTTTGAAATATTTTTTTTCGCCTGCTGTCCCAAGACCGCCTCTAGGCGGGTGACCTTGAACTTAGCTAAAATGCTCACAAGAACGTTCCTTCTTCAGCAGAATCTCTTTTTGCTTGATAAAGACGTTCAGCAACACACAGATAATTTCACTTTTATGAATAATATTTTTTTAATTTTTTGTTTTTCGCACTATAAATTTTTGTAACAAATAACTAATAGTTTTGGGAAAGGAAAAATGGAAATGGGATAATATAAGTATATTTCCCCAAAATTGATTACACGAATCAAAAAAGCAAAATGTGATCAAAAAAACACGATTAAGCGTGTTTTGAACTTAGCCCGCCTAGAGGCGGTCTTGGGAACTAGAGGGTTAATTTTGCGGCGTCTCTCTACGTTCCCAATTAGCGACGCTGTAGTGTATAAATTTTGTTTTTTAAGCAGGCCCTGTATAAAGGAAAATTCTATTTAATTTCTATAAAACATTTTCGGTTTTCTTCAAACTCAGTAACCTTTGTGTCCGAGCCATACAATTGTCAAATACAGACCCCAAGGTTTTTATGGAATTTTCTCATTTAGTTTTTGAGTCTCACAAAATTCATACGTTCTCCATTCGTTCTGTTTTCGCTTTATAAAATAATCCAAAAAAAATATACAAAATTTACAAAAACTAACAAAAAATACGGTTTAGTCCTAAAAACCATTGATTTTTGTCAGCATTCGTACCACATCCTTTTCGGCCCATTCCTGTGCGTGCGTGTAAAATCCTAACAAAAAAATTTTCAGAAAAATATTCAAGGAGCGAGTCCTTTGCAGCCCATTCAAGATGAGTGACAATATTGTGTGCCACAAGTGCAATGAGGCCATCACCAAGCGCATGATAACCGCGCTGGGCAAGACCTGGCATCCGGAGCACTTTCTATGCCGCCACTGCGAGGAGCAAATAGAGGATGCCACCTTCAATATCCAGGACGGGGAGCCCGTGTGCGGCAAATGCTTTGTGGAGCGCTATACACATACCTGTGCTGGCTGCAAGAAGCCCATACTGGAGCGCACCATCTGCGCCATGGGGGAGAGCTGGCATGAGGATTGCTTCTGCTGCGGTGGAGCCTGCAAGAAACCGCTGTCCGATCAGCCCTTCTATGAGCGGGATGGCAAGGCCTACTGCAAGCAGGACTATGAGGATCTGTTTGCTGCACGCTGCGCCAAGTGTGAGAAACCCATCACGGATAGCGCTGTCATTGCCATGAATGTGAAGTGGCATCGCGACTGCTTCCGCTGCAATCGTTGCGAGAATCCCATTACCTCGCAGACCTTCACCATTGACGGAGACAAGCCCGTGTGCCCGGCCTGCAATTGAAGCAACTGAAGCTCAAATCGAAGTTACACACACATCCACATTTGAAACTATTGACCGACCCAGCCAAGTAATCAACCAACCAACCAACCAACCAACCAACCAACCAACCAACCAACCACGATCGTTAGCTCCTTGCTTGAGCTTAAGGTATTGATTGTTCATGCATTTATAGTTTTGTGCGTTTCTTTGCTGGAAATTTAAAATTATAAATGTGTTTCTACGTTCAAGACTGAGGCTCAACGAACCAGCATTATGTAAAGCAGCCATAACCCGTACATAAACAGAATTGTAATACACTTACACGCACACCACAGCAACCAACTATAAAAATAATAATAATAATCAAATGCAACCCCAAATCAAAGGCTAACTTTCTTCTGACACTCGGTTCTATATTGGCCCATCTAAATAATTAATGTTCCCCATAAACCATTCTGGGTCATACAAGTGAATCCGAGAGAGAAAAACTAATGCCAAGCACTTTTTAATTACGTTAAAAAGCTTGCACTCTATTTACATGTATGACCAATGGCACCCGCTTCCCACGGGAAGTCCTTTGAACTTGTCCCAGAAAAATGTGCAATTAGAAAAACATCCAGCGCGGAGAAGCAATTATGGCATTTTAATCAAATAATTATGCTACTCTCAAACTGTTGATTCGCACTCACGCACTCCACCACACCATTGGCATACGCAGACAGGAAGCCTGACACAAATTCCCTTTCAACTTACATAACACGTCCAAATGGCACCCCAGATACTCGGCAATTTCAAATTCCTTGCAACGCATCAAAAGCGCCAAACCAAATTGTGACATGTACCAGAGAGCTGCAGCTAGCTCCACTTGGATCCGCTGAGCGTTATGAGGGCGTCCAGAAACAATGCCTTCTAACGATGTGGCCATCGAGCAGCAGGAGTAGCAGCCAAACAAAAGAAGTAGCACATTCCATTTGGGGGTTGCGGTGTCCCTCTTCTCCGTTTTCACGCATATGAAGTCGGTTGTTAATTGCTGACTAAGCGCCAAGCATTTTGCTTTAATTAAATTTCGTTTTATGAAAAAAAAAAAAAATATTTTTATTAATTGCAAAACATTTTCAAAACGCATGCCAACCCTCTTTAAGTTTGGGGGAGGGGGATGGATGCGTTTTCCTTTGTGGTTGTTGAATTTGAGTGGTTGATTTTTGAGCTTCTACAGCCAATTTGGTAATGCTTCGTGGTGTGTCGAATTTTAGAGGAAAGTGGGGCTATAAATTATCCATAAAAAATAAACGAAATTGAAGCTGGATTTTATTTTAAAATCCAGACTAAAAATGACTTAGCTTGAATGTCTTTAAATTCGTTGTGACAAAAAGAAGTTCCTTTAAAAGATATAAAAGAAAACCCGAAAGAAATAAATCAACTTGGGTCGGTTTCAAATCCCTTAACTTTCCTAATACTATCTAGTAGCCTGGCATATTTGGATCACTTCACTTATAAAGTAAAACAATTTTAATGGAAAAACCAAAAAATTAAAAAAAAAAATTACTTCCCGAAAAAAGGTTTTAAAAATTTCTAGAAATATTTTTGCCTTAACAAAAAGATACCAAAAATACACAGAGCATATAAAGTGAAGTGAGGTATCAAAAAAAAGCATCAACAGCCGAGTCGATATAGCCAAGTCCGTCCGTTTGAACTCACTGATTTCGGACAAGGTAAGAGATTGTTGTTCGACCTAAACTTCTTACATTTTCAGGCAGATCAAGTTAATTTGAAATTGCCTGCAATTTCGAAGAACTTCATATCTCCCACAGTTGTGTATAGGGTTGGCCATATTCGATGGACTCATGTTTTTTTCAATATTAACTTAAAGTTGTTGTATACCCTTGCAGCCTCCATTGAAAACAAAAAAGTTGTTCTAACTAAGACTACTTTTCGGACCTTACTTTTCTAAGGGATCTATACTATATAGATGTCCGACTTCGACCAAACTTAGAGGAATCATGGAAAAGCATATCAAAATAACAATTGCGAAATTTGGAAGCGATTACACTTAAAATAAAAAAGCTTTTCTCACTAGAACTTCTCTTTCGACCGATCATTCGTACTGCAGCTATATGCTATAGTCATCCAATTTTGACATAAGTTTGTAGAATTGTGTAAAAGTATATCAAAGAAGTATAGGCCAATGATAGTTTAGTATAGGCCAATGATTTCGACCGATCGTTCCAATGACAGCTATATACTATAGTCATCCGTTTTTACGTTTGTACTAAAGCTATGTACTTAGACAAGCTAAATCGATTTAGCTGGGGTCGGGTTCATAAGTCGGTCAAGCCCGACTATTGTATACTCGTACCTGTGAAGTTCTGCCCATCTCCGTTGCGACCAGTGCTGCCCTGTAGTCCATTGCCATGTTCAGATTCATTCATATAAAGAAAAGCTACTTTACTTATCACTTAGCACGGACACAAACCAAAGCCTATCACTTAGTAAGGACATGAACCAAAGCTTCTACATACAACTTTACCATGTACTAGAAAAGATCTTTGTTTTCCTTTTAACTCGACTATCGTTCATCCGATCTTTACCATTTCTTTGGCGGATCAATAAATAATTCAGATTACTAAATATGTCCAGAGGGAACGAACCTTCTATATATAAAACTGTGGGAGATATTACGTTTTTTCCAATTTGTTGGGGCGGGAGGGGGCGTGGCCATAATTGATTATAAACTTGATCTGTCTGCAAGTATAAGATGTTTTTGTCCCATGGACGTCAAACCTCTATCTCTTACCATCTCTGCGTTCATACGGACTGACAGACAAACGGACAGGAATTGCTGTATCGACTCGACTGTTGATGCTGATCTAGAATATATATACTTTATGGGGTCGGAGATACTTCCTTCTGGCTGTTAAGTACTTTTGCACACCCCCGCATTTAGAAATGAGAAAGCTAAACGTGGCATGTAAAAAAGCTACACAAACGTAGAGGGTTCAAAATCCATTTGAAACGTGTAGAAAACTACATTTACGTGTAGTTTTACATATTTTTTCTTTGTGTATGTAAGTCGTTAAAAACATGTAATTTTTTATTGTTGTTTTCATATTTGACGAAAATCACTTACATAATTTAGATGCAAATACAGAAAATTTCAAAAAATCTAGTGTACCGCGGCCTGTGTGTGACGGAGCGAAAACTTGTTAAACCAGTAGTGCGATGAAGCTCCTAAATGACGGTAACCGTTTGGCCATCTTCATCTTCGAAAAAAAAGCGGCCCAATAACCATTATAGCACATACGCCGCAAGGATCGGGTGTACGATAGTCAAGTTATAAGTAAAGGACAGTTCGCTGCAGCAGAGCTGCTTTCATACTGTGCATTCACTTTCGTTGATACAGAGTGTATTAGTCAGTCCAGGCATACTTTCTTACTTGTTTTTGTGGGAACTTTTTATACTCTGTACCAGAGGTACACAATTTTTTTTTTTTTTTTTGGGGGCTTCTTTCCTTTTTTTTTTTTTTGTTTATCCGTCTGTCCGTATGAACAAACAGATCTCAGAGATGGTAAGATATAGAGGTTTGACATGTATGGAACATATGTTTCTTATATAGTACTTGCAGGCAGATCAAGTTTATTTTCAATTTTGGCCACGCCGCCTCCCGCCCCCGCAATATCGTCATATCTCTCACAGTTTTATAGATAGAAGCTTCGAACCTTCTGGACATATTTAGTATTTCTTCTTCTTTATCGATCCGCTGAATTTTAAAGATCGGGTGAACGATATTCGAGTTATAAGGAAAACAAACAATTATGGGCAGCACCGGTCGCAACGGTGATGGGCAGCACTTCACAGGTACAGAGTATGTTATGGTAGGGCTTGACCGACTATCTTTCTTGTTTTTTTACTAGAAATATTTTTTGATATTGGAATTAGATTATTATGTTTTGTGAGTGCTGAAACCACTTTCAGAACTTTAGTTATCCCAGAGGATTTCCCATCAAAGATCCCTAGTCTTTAGTCGGTTACCAACGGAGATCCCCCGTTTGGTTACCATTTGGTTTAGGTCTCGTTTATTCTCTGGTCTTAAACAA
This sequence comes from Lordiphosa collinella, assembly GCA_018904265.1. Lineage (NCBI taxonomy): Eukaryota > Metazoa > Arthropoda > Insecta > Diptera > Drosophilidae > Lordiphosa > Lordiphosa collinella. The sequence goes on along the minus strand of JAEIFV010001738.1, from coordinate 5,292 downwards.
AACTTACCACTAAGTTTCCCTGGTCTTTAAATTTAGCTTATCTGGTCTCCACCGAGTATCTCCACTTAGTATCGCTGGGCTTTTCTGTCTAGTTTAATCTATGGAATTTAATTTCACAGAGGATCCCCATAATCAGATTCCCCAGTCCCCAATACAGCTTTAACCCACTGGATTTTATGGAAGTGTCCCTCGGCAAGGTTCTCTGGTTCTTGACATAGAATATGGTTCTCGTTTTTCCATGTAGGACTCCTGCTTTGGTTGTAGGTTGCGTCCAAGTTGCTCTTGGGATAATTTTCTTTACTGGACAGGGAGTTACTTTACCTTGAAATTGAAAAGGTTATTTGGTGGGGCCGCTTTTGACGGTGATAAATGGTGATACGAAATGATGAAATTCGATTTCTGGTGTTTCTGGCAAGAACTGAAAGATATGTGGTTCGAATAGGACGATTTGAGGCTAATCTTATCTGTTGCAGGATTGACTTGAATTGCACCTTCAGATTCTGCGATTTAACCCTTTAATATTTTTTTCACTTCTGAAATTTCTGAAGACGTCCATAAAGTCATAAAGGATCTAAAAGCGAGAATCATTGAAAATTTGACCATTTAAGTCAGTGCCACAAGGAGAGCCTCTGCGGACATTTAAATGATGTTATTTTCCCTAATAAACATGCCTAAGTTCATCATTTTTAACCGGTTATGTCAAATAGTTTGTAGAAAACAACCTTTAAAAATACAACGTAAGTAGAAAATAATGTAAAACAAAAATTCTCGCTAAAATCTAAGGACTATGCCTTATGATCGGAGAATGAAAGTGTGTGAGAAGACTAAAGACAGTAGTCTTCTACCAAGGTAAGCAAAAAGGTAGATATCCTATGACTTTTCCGGATTTTCCGGTGGTCAATGGTAAAGTTTTAAGGGTAGAACGAAATATATTCTGAACTGCTGAACTGATTCGATATTGACTGGAGGCAAGATCGAGAAAAAACTGCTCTTCCTCCATGACAATGTAGGATGTTAAACCAACTAGCACTATCTTCAAATATAGTTCTCCTTTTATTTCATATTTAAAACCCGGTTACTCTTGTGATTAGTGTACGAGCAGGTCCACTTACACATTCTCATTTGTCGCCTCCAACAAACCAAAATATAAATCAAACCAATCAAGAATGATTCAGAATTTTCCTTTCATTTCTGACTTTAATCATAATTATAAAAGTGTGGGTCTTGGCTGCTGGATAAACAAATTCAAGTTCCCACAATTACTAAGCAACCCTTTCCCAAAACATTTCCAAATATTTGCCAAAACGCAGCATTCCAGATGCACACAGAAGTGCTTAGAGTGAGATCATGTTTCGGTAGGTGAAATGAAATCATCGTTCGCAGCAACAAACGGGCGAACAAACCTGATAACGAGTAAATCATACTCATATGCACTATGACGATGATGATGATGTTGACGATTCGTCCCAGCTGATAAGCAACAGTGCAAGAAAATGGAAAATTCTGCGAGGGTGTTTCCACGCTTAGCTTCGGCAAACGCACGACACGACACGACAAACGACAAAGTTTCTGTTTGATTTTGTGGGTTTTCTGCGGCTTTTCGGTCGCCTCGTTGCCGGTTTCAGTTTCATTGGTACAACGAAACGCGTGCAAAGCGGTTCATGCACATTTCCCAGCATTTCCCAGCCAACTAACAAAAAACAAAACTAACTCGAACGGGTCGGTAAATGTAAAACGCCAAACTGCCGGCTTAATGAATTGCCCATGTAAAAATGTCTAATAAATTATTGTGATTGCCGCGTTTAAGTAAAGGAAATTGTGTAAAGCATTGAACAAATACAGGAGTCTGGCAATAAAACTCCAGCTGCAAGGCATAAATAAATTTGGCTTCAAAAAATAACAACAGCAGCAACCTCAAAAGCTGAGGGTAAAGATTGTGCTTTGGTTTGATGAATTTGCTTATGAATTTGTTTGCCTGATGGCGAAATAAAGTACTATAATAAAATATATATGAACGGAATATGAAACACAAATAAATGAAACCAAAGAAAACTTTCGGTGCAGACAAAAATTTATTAATTTTGATTTTTTTTTAACATCCCAAACTACAAACAATATGCCTGTGCTAAGATATCCCTTAGTGAACAAAGTTATTGGCAAATTGAACCTACATATATAAGACTTTTTGCAGTATAATTGGACAAAAAGCTCTGTAAGAATAGAAACTCATATAAATCGAATAAAGAATGTAATTCCTAGTTAAAAATTTTCGTTCAGTGGTGACAACGATTGAAGCCCAGAAGAAGCTAAATCGATTGTTAAGAATGGCCAAAAATGGCAAAGTGTAACAACAATTGTGCCAAAATCAGACACAAAAAAAAGTCTTCATGAAGCCTAATCATTTATAAACAATAATTTTCCTTTGTTTACTTTGAAAAATCTTGACGATTTTTTGTTATTCTGTGCACGAAGCTTTCAATACTCTTGCAAGGTTTATCCTGTTCCCTTTTCAAAAACCTATTTAAATTTCCATTTATCTTGTTTGGTAAATTTTAACGGAATTCTTGGAGTACATAACTTCCAGATATTCGGATAGCTCAGATTTGGACTGTATAAAAAGTGATATTGAAGGCATAAGCATAAGGCATCAAGAGTTTCAGCAACTACCTTTAAAAGATTCCATCAAAATCAACAAATTTTTTTTCACTAAGACCCATTTTCCAACAAATCGTTCATATGGCGATTTTCATCAAACTTAGTAGAGTTAAGCAAAGTACTTACATTAGCAGACCTCGGAAAAAACTCTTAACCACTTTGACACAACGAAAACAGGGGGCGAAAGACAGTTTCAATTTTGTTTTTGCTCAATTCTGTTGCGCTCAGAGCAAAGACCGCTTTCGTTACTGTTTCTCTTCTGTCTTTCACTGACACTTTTGCCACGAGCATACTTCCGGTGTTTTTGCATATGTGTATGTTGTTGTGTGTTGCGCACTTATGTGTCTTTGTATAACGAGCATATCCAGTCGGACTTGACTGCTTTCTAAAGCAAATCTCGTATACAACTTTTGCCACTCAAGTAGTTGCAAAAACATGCAGTCTTCCTTTCGCTTTTGTATAGGGGCGAAAAGCAGCTGGAACTGTTTTATAAGAACGTTAGCATGGGTTTTTGTTGTTGGTTCAACTTCGAAAAACGCTCGACTGTCTCTGCCTCATGCACACGCTTGCCTTTCGAAGGGACGTTTGCTTGCAATGCTGATTCTATGCCTTCCAACATACGGCCAAAAGAACATGTTTGGAAAAGCGAACGGTCGTCAATAGTTAGGGCCTCATTTCGCATATAGGTTTTCAAAAGCACGGGTGCTGCATGCGCGTCATTAGAAGGGACGTTTTCATGTTGTGCTGACTTCTTCGCTTCTAACCTATTGCCAAGAGGAACGTGCATAAGTTTTCAAACAGATCCTAAGCCTTCTATCATACTGCAAAAGTTGGTGGTGCATTCTTCCTAGTAAAAGAAGTGTGCCAGAGGCATTCTTGGGTTCCACGTTCCGATAAATCCGACAGGGTACATGCATACACGGCTTCCCAAACGCACACAACAAAAACAAAACAAAAAACACTTTTCGCAAACACTTATTTAGTTTAGTGAGCGCTCGCTCAAAACAGTTGCTGTCGGATGGCCGACTCGTGTGTTTTTGCTCAACCGAAAACACGTAACAGAAAACACATGAGGTGCTTGATAAAGTGTTCCGTTCAGTGAAGACCGCTTGTACTGCGTTTGTTTCTGTTTTTTACTGAGGGTGGTCGCATTGAAAAAGTGTTAACAGTTTTTGGCGAGCTTTGATAATAATAGAATAAAATTGTTTCTCCCGCCATTAGCTCTTATTAGTAAATATGGGCATATCGACGCGACTGTTCGTGATTATGTTTTCAGCTTTGCTAAACCTACGTTCCGATTCCGTGAAGCAAGCTGAGATTGACAAAAATGCAGAGCTCAAGTGGAGATATCTTCAAAACTCTGTCCATAAATATAACATTTTGATATTGCGATCCCAATGAACCTGTCAGAATTTCGTAGATTTTGATCTTGAACCATTAACAATTGAGTTAAAGTTGTTGTCGCTGTGTGTTGCTAGTACAGTAGTACTCGTATGAGGTGATGCTCACAAAAGTCCCTTCTATCAAATTTAAGGGTCTAGGTCACATCCCGGGTTTTCAAAAAGTTTTATTTTGTCGAACTGTAACTGGAAAAAAACGGGTCGATTCAAAGTTTGTGAAGCTATAGTTTTGTAACGCATTGTCGCACAGCTAAATGTTATATGTGAAAGTTGTTGCAAATTTTATGCTCTTTTATTGATATTATGGGACAATTGTGCGTAGATTACACCGAAACCAATAAAAATGGGGAAAAGGTGAAAAATGCCTTTTTGATGGTACATAACTTGAAAACCATTGCCCGCACAGAAAATTTGTGGAGACAAAAAGAAAGCTAAAGTTCCCGGTGCCACAAGTTGACACAAATTTGAACTTAAGCCTTTTAGGAGCCCCTACATACCAAAATCTGGCTGGTCTATATTTCATGCATCGAAAAATTCTAACTTGACTGGACTAAATTAAGTAATACTAAATCAATTTGCAAAATGGAAATTATAATTATGCACAGTATGAAAAATCCTCATAAATAATGTCGCATATGAAAGTTTTTCTTATTAAAAATTAATTATCCAGGCCCTTAGTGGCAACAATTATCTAGTATTTTGGCTAGTCCTAAGCGAAGCACAATTCGAAGCTCGTTTTTATTTGTTAGTAAGTACAGTTTTTAACATTTATTAAATACTAACTGATTGCCCGGCGTCGTACGGGGCCTTTGCATTATGAGAATATGATTTAAGTTTCAACTGGGTGAAAATTGATATTATTAACATTTGAGCTTTGTCCAAATTTGTCAGAGCCGAGTACATCAAACTACATAAGTACTGGTTCAGTTCAGTGGTTCACGTTACTGAACCGCCGAGTCGGTTCATTACATGGTGAACTGAACCGTGAAGTCTTCATTCGACATAGTGGAAAAGCTCCATTTCTTCCCCATCTGCGAACTTGTTGCTTCAAATCAAAGTAAAAGATAAATAAGAACAATTAAGGAAGAGCAGGTTCATTTGCTTAGTACAAATGAGTGTCAGTGGAATCAGGCTATTAGTAACTCATAATTGTTCACTTGCTCATAAACAACACAACACTATTTACTTAGTTTTGGCGCTGTTTTTTTATGCAAAGAGAATGCTTAATTGGCTTTTG